>JBAMBO010003535.1:0-19912 GCA_037044535.1 Lordiphosa magnipectinata
AGAAAGAAAGTCGGTCAAGCCCGACTGTAACATACTCTGTACCCTTAACGTCGCAGCTCGCATTTGCTCACGAGTTATACGCGCTCATCTCTAAGTTTCACTCTCTCTCTCTCTCTCTCTCTCTCTCACTAAGATTGCCGTTCAATAGAATGCTGTGGTGATGGGTGGGTGGGGGGTATTTTACTGGCCGTTTTTTGCTCATAACTTGAACTATGGTTCATCCGATCTTTATCATTCCTTCAGCAAATCGATAAATAATTTTGTTTTAAGGTATCTCTAGAAGGTACGAACGATCTATCTTCAAAACTGTAGGAGATATGACGTTTTTTCCAAATTGCGGGGGCGGGAGGGGGCGTGGCAAAAATTGAAAATAAACTTGATCTGCCTGCAAGTATAAGAAATATATGCCCCATACATGTCAAACCTCTATCTCTTACCATCTCTGAGATCTCTTCGTTCATACGGACGGACAGACGGACAGACAGACAGACGGACAGACAGACAGACGGACAGACGGACATGGCTATATCGAATCGGCTGTTGATGCTGATCAAGAATATATATACTTTATAGGGTCGGAAACGATTCCTTCTCCCTGTTACATACTTTTGCACAAACTTAATATACTCTATGTACCTTCGGTACAGAGTATAAAAAACAATTTCAGAATAGTTCCTTAAGAATATGTCCAATATTTAGACATTTTAAGCCCTTAGACGATTAGACAAAAAAGTTCAAGAAGTCGGGGATGTCGTTTAAACTAGACAGAAGCACTTTAAGTTGCTTAAGCTTTCTTATTAGCCTTAAGCGGCCTTTACATATATCTCTAAAGCAGTGGTGTCCAAACTCACGCAATGCTTGATTGAGCAGCGAAACACAAAGTAAACATGTTGACATTTTCACATGAGCAACAACCCTGCAGAGAAATTGTCAACTAGTAACAAGACAAAACTGTCCTATACCTAGTTGGAATGCTAGTAGAATTTAACTGGTAGCAAAATAGCTAGATTCGGGTGATTTGGGCAACAACAAATATAAACTTTCCAAGAAATGTTCGTTTGAAATACTAATTTGAGCTAGTTGTAATCCAATTGAACTTTAACTGGTTGCAAACGAATTGGTGATGAGTGAGTTGACCGACAGATTTCGATGTACTGTTATACTGAGCAGCGACATAAACAGACTGTCATAAGGAACACTTAAAGATCAACTGGTATTTAACTGGTTGCAAATGGCTGCTGCAGAGAACAGTTCTCTCCCGCCTATGCCATCTGGCATTAAACTGGTGGCAAATGGCTGCTACCGGGAACAATTGTCATATGCCTATGACATGTTTGTGTAAAATGGACGATTTCAATATATTGATTTGGATAGGAAGTGCAACCAGTTGCAAGTTTTTAGAGTCAGGTATATTTCTGGTTGTAAACTAGACTCTTTCCCTGCAGGGCAGCAAATGAACAAATGCCTCGTGAGCGAACAAAAAGCCAAACACGCGCAGCGTAAGAGAGCAAGACGCCAAGCGCGCTATTTATTGAACACACGTGTTCTCTCTCTCTCTCTATACGTGTGTCGGCTGGCTCTCTATATGCCTGCAGAATTATGAGTTCCTATCCCTTGGGATAGGCATTTTTCATTTTGGACTCCACTGCTCTAAAAAGACTCTCTCACGATAGTGTATAAGCAAAGCAAATAAAATCTAAATATTTGGAAAGTTTAGATTTCTTTGATGAAATAGGATAGGTTTCTCTTTTGAGAATTTTGCAATCGAGCCACTTGTGAATAAAGCAAGCCATATTTCTCTTTTCGCTCACAAAAGCAAACCAATTAAGAGAAAAATTTAAAGAAATAAACACAAGTTGATTGCGTTTACTTTGTAATGCTTTTACAATACAAATTAGTGCTTCAATTACTTAATCTCTTCTTCTTTGACCCTATATTCATATCAAAACCGCTTAATTATCTTGGACGCTGCTACTGATTCCCACCAGTTGTTTTTGTGTTGCTCTACCTGGCTGCAGTTTTTCACACCAAACTTGTTAATGATTTTATTTAAATTCGTAAGCATGTTTAAATGTTAATGGGATTCCGAAATAGTCTCAAAATGATGTAGAACTTTATAGATTGTAGGTGATAGCCAAAAACGACATTTTGAGACACATTGAAATGTGGATAAAATTGAGAAAGCCTAGAGAAATGTAATTATTTCGAAAAAACTTTATTTGAACGCATTGTTTCCATAGGCTTTAAGACTTTATCACACAATTTAGATTTTCTTACCACATTTCAATGGTATTTCTGAAAGATTTAGGGCTTTGAATCACAAAAAACAAAGAAATATTTGAAAAACCAAATATGGGTAAAACTTCTAAACGTTGTCAGATTCATTTAAGTTCATTAATTAGCCTTCGTTTAAGTCATTGATCATGGTAAAACGGTCAAGTTATACAAATTAAGGCTAGCTGCACCAGCTTAGTAAATAAACCAAGGCTTTAACCACCTGAAATTGAACCTAAAAGGTCTCCTAGATTGCTTGCTAATTTTTTATAATTACTCTCTTTGTATTTTTCTTGTATTAAGTAAGAACTACTTGTATAACACCCACTCAATTCAACTGCACCAATTGCATAAATGAATATATCAAATAACTCCCACATCATCATCATCATCATCGCCTGCCTTTCCCATAGAACAATTGCCAACTAACTCAGCATCATAACCAGACCCCATTATGAAACGTAATAGCATTGTTATTATACAATTTACTCATTCGCTGTCCATCACGCTGCCTCTTAACTACAATTACATAAGACTGAATGCCCGATGGGCAATCAGCGTCTTTTACCGTGCACCTCAATGGTCAGCGATGCGCATTGAATATCACAATAAACCACAGCGAGATATTTTATTTTTCTTTCTTCGTTTGTTATTTTTTTTTTTTTGGCCAGCAGCGTTAAAATGTCATAAGACGTTGCTGAAGAAGAGCCCAACTTTCACTTTGCTTTTAGACTACAACAACAACAACAACAGACTTGCTGGTACATCATTTGGACACCATCTCGTGAGGCGTCAGTCATCGTGAGGATGAGTAGGTGTCACAAATGCTGGCAGTGAAATTATAATGAAAATACATTATAAAAGTGAAGAAATGGCAAACAATTAAAAGTGTGCAGAAGTTGGCTAGGGAGGAGGAGGGTCGGATGGAGATGGAGGAGCAGTAGAAGAAGCCGGGTGACTGGCGGCCCATTGTCTATGAAGCGTGTGAAATGACCCGCATGTGGCCAGCACTTCATTGAATTTTATTTGCAATCAACTTTAGTTGTTGTTTTTCTGTATTTTTTTTTTCATTGTGAAGTTACTAAGTCAGTTGGTCGCTGGATTGTATACGGGCAAAGTGCCATCATATATTGATTGAGTTCAGGTACTTGCGAGGGCAGTGACAGAAGTAGCAAACAATGTGGGGAATTAACTCTTTCTATACTATATTATCTATAAAAGTGCTGAATTCTGGACTGGGCTTTAAATTATGACTAATTTCTTAGTACGGAAGTTCATGCTCGAAAAAAGCAATCATCTTGAAGTAGTAAGCCCTGTCTGTTTATGAATTCATGACCAAAAAGCATGTAAGAGTAGACATGATTTCAGTATCAGCTCAGATTCAGCATTTTGGTATTCCCTTGCTTCGTTAATCCTCAAATGCAATAAGAGAGGTTTGGTTATAAAGCTTACTTGGAACACCTTTTTTTGTAAACTATAACATATTTTCAATATGTTGTACTAGATTTAGGGCCGATTTCACATCTTTTACATAGTTATATGTGTCACATAAACTAAAATATAACAGAGTTAAATTAAAAACTGTCTGACACATAGCAGCTATCTGGGAGAAGAGAAATCGGCCCTTAGAAAACATATAAAAATTCGTCATTTTACGACTTCTTAAAGGAATTTAAATCAAAAGTGAAGTATTCGACGGGAGTTCACAGTAATGAATGTGATCCATCCGAAATGCCATGGTAAATGGTATGCAACCTTTCTGCAACCGTGTTAACTGGCCGTTTTTTGCTCATAACTTGAGTATCATTCATCCGATCCTTATCATTCTTTCAGCAAATCGATAAATATTTTCAATTACTAGATATCTCTAGAAGGTACGAACAATCCATCATCAAAACTGTAGGAGATATGACGTTTTTTCCAAATTGCGGAGGCGGGAGGGGCATGGCAAAAATTGAAAATAAACTTGATCTGCCTGGCAAGTATAAGAAATATATGTCCACATGTCAACCTCTATATCTTAACATTTCTGAGATCTGTTTGTTCATACGGACGGACGGACAGACAGACGGACGGACAGACAGACAGACGGACAAACGGACATAGCTATATCGACTCGGCTGTTGATGTTGATCTAGAATATATTTACTTTATAGGGTCGGAGATGATTCCTTCTGGCTGTTACATAATTTTGCACAAACTTAATATACTCTGTGTACCTTTGGTACAGAGTATAAAAACACTTAGAAAGTGCAGGTGATGCAGGGTATAAATATGGAGGTACAGTCCACTTTAAAGAACCCGAAACCGACTATGTTTATAAACGATGCTTAAACAAAAATATTACTTTTCTTCAATCCAAAGGAAGCTTCCCTTGTTCTACTCTGTACCAAAGGTACACAGAGCATATTAAGAAGGGGAGAGGAAGGGAGAAGAAATCATTTCCGACCCTATAAAATAGATATATTCTTGATCAGCATCAAGAGCCGAGTCGATATTCGGATGTGCGTCTTTATGAACGCACAGATCTCAGAGATGGTAAGAGATAGAGGATTGACATGTATGGGACAAGTACTTCTTATACTTGAAGGTAGATCAAGTTTATTTTCAATTTTTGCTACGCCCTCTGCCGCCCCCGCAATTTGGTAAAAACGCCATATCTTCCACAGTTTTGTATATAGCTGGTTTATACTTTCTAGATATATTTAGTAATCAAGATTATTTATCGATTTGCTGAAGGAATGATAAAGATCGGATGAACTGTACTCAAGTTGTGACCAAAAGTCTGTTCCAATCAAAGATCTGTTTTGATTTGGTTACAGTAGTGGCGCCATCTATTGGTCAGTTTTGAAATGGTTACAGTATTGTCTATTTGTCACTTGTGATATGCTTCCAGTAGTGGTGTCATCTTTTTGTCAGTTTTGAAAATCAAGTAGTCTCTCTATCTATTGGTTTAGTTATGACCAAAAGAAAGTTCAAGCTGCCGTAGCGCTGCTTTCAGCTACTACTCGGTACAGAGTATACTATAGTCGGACTTGACCGACTTTCTTTCTTGTTAAGTATGAAAATTTTAAACATTAAATGTCAGTCATGGGCCCTCGTAGAAATATACGGGCCTGGGGCCCGTATTTCGATCAAATCATGCGGAATCGGAATTGTTAAATGTTTCCGCTTTCAAAAACTGACTGTGTTATTAGGATTTTAACTTCAAATCCCCATTTAGCTTCATTCGGCCCTCTTACTGGCAAAATGATTCGAAAGACTTTCTTTTATCGTTTCTTCGAAATCACAACTCTTGCCAGTTTCTTTCAATTGAATTCGGAAACGGCACTAGGGGTGATAGTGTCGATTTGATAAACGCCAATGTGCCTCCGTTCATATTATGATTGATGCAATTTCATTGCTATTTGGAGATTTAAAAAAACGGTTTATAGTTAGTTAAAGACGTGCTTAAATTATGAAATTTGGTGAATCAAACAGATCGTTCTCAAGTATCATTAAGAATCAGGTGAAGCTCTGTATGGTACTGTGAGATAATGAAACTTTTATGAAAAACAGTTTTTGTGTTAGGCACAAAATCTGGGTCTACTGGCTAGAGAGCTGAGGTTAACGATTTCCTACCCCTAAGGAAATGATTGATGCTTTTAAAAGCGATTTAATGTAATTTAAAACGCATAAGGTACCTCAAAATACTATGGAAAATTGGTTCAAGCTTATGTAAAGGACTACCGATTTGTGTACAACTGTAAACAATTTATGAAAAAATATACAGTAATGTTTCAAGAACCTCCCGGTTCTAACTTCAGTAGGCTTTTCGTTAATGACTCAATGTTTGCCACATTGCGGAAAAATGGGATCAACATCGCAAGGAAGGCAATGGAGTGGAACCCATTGGACGGAGTCGGGCGGACATCAGGCAGATCCAAAGAAACTTGGAGGAGGACTGTCGGTAGAGAGACGGAAAGCATCGGGAAAAGTTGGGAAAAACTCAAAGCTACAGCTAACAACAGAGTTCGCTGGAGAGGAGTAGTAGATGCCCAATGTCCCACTCGGGATTGGAACTAGAAGAAGAAAAACTGCAAAAGTAATACTAGCCAAATTGGACGAGCAAGTGTCATGTTTAACCTTTAAGGCTGAACTTTCCAAGTGAGACAGCTTGAAGCTTAATAACTTTACATTTTTTTCTACACTTGCTACAATTATTATACATTAACATTTAGAAATTTTTTAGGGAATTTTTAAATGAGAACTAAATTTTCTCAATAATTTTAAGTACACAGGTTCTAAAAGTGCTTGAAATGGGCACAATTTAACTTAGCCTAACTACCGTACTGAAAAATAAAATTGGCAACTTCGTGTTCAGTGCAAAAGATCCGGAGCTAGAATTCCAGACTTAGATGCCCTGACTTTTAAAATTTGTATAATTTTTGTTTTTCAAAAAGACTTAAACAAACCAAGGTAATCTGTTTTTGACGTGTGTGGCAATAAACGATCCTTTGAAATATGGAGGAGCAGCTTACCATCAGTGCTTGTTTTTCTCATTCCAAATGTAAAGAAAAGTGTCTATTTGAACAACAACCACAATGACAGACCCAATAATTGTTGTTACTAAGCCAAGCAAGCTTGTATACTTTTTTACTTGAATAACTTTCACACAGAAACTTAAGTGTATATTTTATGTTTGAGACTGGGCCATCGCGGACCCATCTCGTTGCTTCGGCCAAACCGAACTGAATTGTTGTACTTTAGTATGTTTATGGTTTTTACTTGAGAGCGCTGCGAATGCATATATATATAAACGTAATTATGTAGACGGGCAAATGCTTAGTCAGCAACGCTTATGCGCTGTCTGATTAACAAGAGATCTCAGATTACACTTGAGAACTGATATTTGGTGAGCTTGATTTCAAATGTGTTCAATGGTATAATCCAATGAGACAAAGTGTTACATATAAGCGCTTGTATGCATTTGGGTAATTACATTAATTAATAACTAAAGATGTACTAGCTACAAAATGTTGTTCTCAGACTTATAATTTATGAGTTTTATTTATGGTAATTGTAAAAAAGATATTAAAATTCGACTGGAACGATTTGACATCATGACAGGCCTTTTCATCTATTTAGTATGAGTTTTTGCGTATTCAAAAAATCAGTTCAAGTGAAAGACTGCAACTCGAAATGAGAAAACCATTGACACTGTAATCGTCTTTAGTTTAATGTTTAATGTATGAACTTTTTACTTAACATTGTGTAAGTACTTGAAAATGAAATGTTTTTGTGTATTTGTCAAATCTATTCCACTTTAGAGGGACTTTGCTAAAATTTTGGAAATAATCGTTTTAACTTATATTTTGTTTTAAATATTGTAACCAAACTTCTGCACTACATTATCGACGACGTCGATAACGGGTACAATCCTGGGGAATTATTAATTATTCACATGTAAGATTTTTCTGCAAAACTTAATCATTATTTGTCATCTAAATAGCTTAGCTCAACTGGAACGATGGTTAAAAAAATTAAGCATTGTAGCTTTACTATTATTGGGCATGTTTAGCAGAATAATTGATCCCTGAGCAGGTATCAGGAAAAAATTATGCATCGAATAGTTTCCGATGTTGGAGGGAGCAATATCATTTTTAAAGTAGCGTACTATTTCTTTGATACATGCTCCTGTATCATGATACCTCAAATTAGTTAGAAGATTATTGCAAATTCATACTTGATCAGGGAGCAAGTTGCTCTGCTGAACACTTCAATTGATTTGCAAGATATTGTTGACAAGCCAAATAGTTTTTTATGCAAAATCAAATCGGTTGGCTATATCATAAAGGTTCTCCGAAACCAAGCTGTTTGATCGAAGCTTTATAAAAATCAGTGTCTAGTGAGAAAACGATTTTGAATATTGATGCGATTAATTTTTATCATTTTTACCATACAATTTGATCAAAGTCGGAAAATTATAGCAGCTATATCCGGTAAAAAAAAACACTACTTTAACCATTTGCTTGCCAATTTTTTATATGGCAGCTATACGATATATTCATAACTGGAAAGTAAAAAGCCGCCACCATTAAAAACAAAAAAGTTTTTCTCACTAGAACTACTTTTTCGACCGATCTTTCCTATTGCAGCTATATGATATAGTCATGTGATTTGGATGAAACTTTCCAGAATTATGTGGAAGCATATAATATTTTTCAATAACAAGTTTGGGAGTGATAGCATTGAAAACAAAAAGTTTTTCTCATTAAGACTTTTTTCAGACCTATCTTTTGTATGGCAGCTATACTAAATAGTTGTCCGATTTTCATTAAACTTGGCAGAATTGCGTACAAGCATAGAGAACTAGTAAGTACGAGGTTTAGAGACGTTTGCATTGAAAACAAAAAAGTTTTTCTTACTAAAACTAGTTTTTCGACCGATCTTTTCTATGGCAGCTATATGCTATAGTCATCTGATTTGGATCAAACTTGTCAGAATTAAGTGAAAGCATATAATATTCATCAATAACAAGTTTGGGAGTGATAAAATTGAAAACAAAAAAGATTTTCTTACTAAAACTTCTCTTCAGACCTGTCTTTTGTAAGGCAGCTATACTATATAGTTGTCCGATTTTCATCAAAATTGGTGGAACTATGTCAAAGCATAGAAAACTTGTAAGTACCAATTTTGAAGACGTTTGCATTGAAAACAAAAAAGTTTTTCTCAATAAAACTAGTTTTTAGAACGATGGTTCCTTTGGCAGCTATATGCTATAGTCATGCGATCCGGCCAGTTCCGACAAATGTGCAGCGTATTTGTACCTTAAGATTTCCTGTAAAGTTTGGTTAAGATAGCTTTAAAACTGACGAAGGAGATAGCATAGAAACAGACGGACGGACAGACGGATATGGCTATATCTACTTTGCTCGTCATGCTGATCAAGAATATATATACTTTATCTGCTCGGAGATGTTTCCTTGACAATTTTAATACACCCTCTACAAGGGTATTCAAAGGGCTTACTTAAATTATGCTTGACCGAACTGGACCGACTTTGTTATGGAACACTCTTACACTCAAAAAAATTCATATATTTACTTAAAAACGAGCAGAAATAGTCTTCAATTTAGATTTGAAGGGTAAGGGAATCAGAAGTAGTAACTAGAACTTGGATCACCTTTTGCAAGAGTTAAATTCAAACTTGGTGAAGAATTATCATTCCTACTAAAGAAGGTAAGAAGGTTGACATCTGCCGAAATACATGCGTTCAGTTCGCGAATTAATTTTTAAAATCCAAGAGCTCTGAATTCGAGTATTTGTATGCTTTATTTGAATATTTCCAAACTTTTCGAAATTGAAGTAAGAAATACTTGATTCTAATTGGCACAACAGTTCGTAGACTCTTCTAACCACCCTCGTCATCTCCACCTGTCTGTCACAAATGACACTATAGCTACACACACACACCTAACACGCCCCGCCAAACGGACTTTCTGTTTCGTTGTAAGACACTTTCGTTCGATTTCTGTTCATTAGCATAGGCCACAAATATTTGTTATTGATGCTAAACAATTGACAAAAAAAAAAAAAACACAACAACAATAACAAACAGACAGACGAAACAAATGAGTCCCAGACAGCAGTTACAACTGCGACAACAACAAACACCCGGCGAACTTTCACTCTCGCTGAGAAAACGGAAATTTTTACTTGGCAGAAGATGAACGACTGCAAAATATGTATGAAAATTTTGGCAGAGCAAAATTTCGCTTCAATTATTAATAATAAAAGGCTTGAGACATCATCCTGCCAATTTGATATCCTTGTGGGGAGTTGGCTACGGGCTGGGTCACAGCTGTGTCCCCACCAACCCAACCCAACCCCACCCCACCCCGAACAACAACCCAAAATTCGAGAATCGTAATCTGCGTTAATTAAATTTTGGTCTCCTCGCTTTGGCTTAACCAAGGAAAAACCGAGGCAAAATGTGAATGCGAAATTATTTATGAATCAATTTCGATAATGAATAAATTATGTCCGCTGTTGAGCTATTTAGAGGTTCTTCTTGTTGTTGTTGTTGTTGTTTTGCCGGGGTGGCAAATGAATAATCAGTGGCCCCCATTTGAAGCCCTCATCAATTAATAAAGGTCGTGCGAAGGTTGTTGTACCAAAGCGCAGGCGCAGCCTCCTGTTTCCCCTCCCTCCCAAACATTTGACTATTTGACTTTTTGTAATCCTTTTTTTTTCTGTTTGCATTTTCTGTGCAATTAATTCCAATTAGTGCTAAGAGTTTACCATGCCGAAAGAGCTGCCAGCTGTGCAAGCGGATTTATCCTTGAGAAAAAATGCGTAGATTCTTATTCACACGAGAAAAAAAATGGCACTTCACTTAAGCTGGTTTGAGAAGGGGTTGTCGTTTCGTCGGAATAAAAAAAAAAGAAGCACAACACCGTTACGCGGATTAGATCACGGGATCTCTGTATCTGACGACCAACGGATCTCTCGACGGTACGGCTCGTCCGTTGCTTGTCACTCTCGAGTTCAAAATGCTGCCGCTCAGATGATAACGGCAGCTCATATAGGTAATAGCCCGGGCTCCGGCTCCAGCGTCGGCGCCAACAGCGCAGGTGGCTGCGCAGTCGCAGAGCTCGAATGAAAAAAAAAAGACTGAACAAAACCGAAAGTGAAGAAATTTCGTAAACGCAAAAAGAAATAAATAAGTGCGGCAAGCCAAAGCCAAAGCCAAGCCAAGCCAAGAGCAAGGTGCCTAGTTTAAAGGGACCGAGAGACTCAGAGAGAGAGAAAGAGAGACACTCTCTCGACCAGTTTTGCAACATTTTCACATTGATACTTGCCACATGGGGCAAATGCAAATTCACCAACGAAACATCCCAAGTGCCAGTTGGATGAGGCTTCTCGGTATTTGATCATGGACGTTACACAAAAACAAAAATACCTACCTTAGGTCAGTTAACAGAAACTGTGACTTGCGGATATATTCTGTAACTTGGGGGGATAAGCTAACCCACTTGCACTTGGAAAGCAACATATATGAAATAACCACTTCGTGATTTAATTTTGATTAGCTGCAATAACAAACATTTATTCGAAGCCAAATTAGGGCGCTTGCTGATTCATCAACTCAATGTTTTGACTACTCAATTAGACGTTCGTCATATGGGGGGAAATGTTTCTTTTTTTTTTGGTAAAACCAACGTGTTAAGGAGGGCAATATATGTCACTTGACCTCTGTGAATCACTAGAAAATGACCGTGACTGAATTTAAATAGTTTTGTTGCTTAAATTACTGATGGTTTTGTTCGAGTTTGAATCAATCTTTAATTTAAAATGAAACCTTAATATAAAAGTAAGAATCAATAATTATGCATCAATCAAGCTTTATGCAATGTCGTTGAAATTGTTAGCGGAGTCGAAAATATGTAGTGCCCGCAAGCGTTACTCAATTTTTTAGGATAATATTTGCATTCAATTTGACGTCTTGCACTCATTTTCCAACCTTAGTCAATCACAAAAAACTTAACCTGGTACAAAATAAATTGGGCAGGTCATAGTAGCCCTTAAATAGAATAGTTTGAATGTTAACTATGCCTCCTATGACGAACAATAAAAAAATCAAACTATAGGTAAGTCAATTTGCATAAACTTGAAACCTGCCATTTTTTACTTAAATACCAATAACTTCTATATTTTCAAATGGATTTTTATGAAATATGTGGCGTTTTTTTTTTAACCTTCCTTCGTTAGCTAATCGTAGAACAGTCCTAGGCGTTTCTTTTCTTCATAAGCTAATCATTAGTGATGTAGACTCTACCGAACTCTTAGGTCGCCTTAACTTTTCCGTTCCTTCTAGGCCAACTAGAAACTATTTACTTTTAAATTTTGTCCAGATGCACAACTGATTATGCCCAGCACAATCGTTTTCCGGTCTTCTGTCAAAATTACAATGATCTCTGTCACCTGCTCTCAACAGATCTCTCTCTCTTCTCTCTCTCTTCTCTCTAAAAACTTCTCTCTATAATTATCTCCGGGGAAATCTCTGACCACTCCCAGCTGTGAGTAGGGGCATAGCTTGCCGGACTAGCTAAAAAATCCTCCCCCACCGGGTCAGAGATTTTCCGGTTATTTAGTTTTAAGTTTTAAGTATACATTTTTTATTTTTAAACTTTACTTTTAGATATTTTTCTCTCTATCTCAGTTTATTTTTAATTTATTATATTATCTTAGTTTTTCCCTTGTTCCTACATAACTATATACTTATATTTGGTTTTTTCTCTCTCTCTCTCTCCCTCTTCTCGATCTCTATATTATTAAAGTTTTTGTTAGCTCTAATAACGTCTCTGACTTCAATTGCCTGTGAATAGGGGCATAGCTGGCCGGACGGGCAAATAAAATTCCTCCTCCGTGTCGGAGTCGTTATTAGTTTATTTTGTAATTTTATTAGATTTTCTTTGATGACTTCATTAGCTCATAAAAATTTTTTGTAACGTATATACATTTTTGTTGACAGCCCTTTTTTGTCAACTCTACATAAATAAAATAAATAAATAATAGATAAGTCTTTGATGACCAGCAACTAAATACATCTTACACAATTTTTTTCGTGGTGAAAATCGCACTTATGTAAAGTCTAGCTTATTTTAAACGAGAAGGCCAAGCTAACTTCGTCTGTGCCGAAGTTTTTAAACCCTTGCAAATGCTGTTTTTGAAATGTCAGAGTTTAAGAACGCTTACATAAAAATCTACATTTAAACATCTGATTTCGACCAAATTTCGCGTATCTTTTTGAAAGCATATCAAATTAACAATCGCGGAGTTTAAGAAAGATAAAATTTAAAACAGAAAAGTTTTTTCTCACTAAGACTCATTTTCCGACCGATCGGTCCTATGGCAACCATAAGGTATAGTCAACCGATGTCAATCAATTTTTTCAACTTAGTTTGAAAGCGTTTAATAATAAGAATCACCGACTTTAAGAACGATTTACTTGAAAACAAAAAGTTTTTTTCACTAAGACCCATTTTCCGACCGATCGGTCCTATGGCAGCTATAAGATATAGTCATCCGATTTTGACCAAAGATTGCAAATCTGTTTGAAAGCATATAATATTAATAATGGACGAATTTTATGACGCTAGCATTGAAAACAAAACAGTTTTTTCACTAAGACCCATTTTCCGACCGATGCTTCCTATGACAGCTATAAGATATGTATATATAGAACTGACAGACTAGTTTGCGTAGAAACAGACGGACAGACAGACAGACAGACGGACAGACAGACAGACAGACAGACAGACAGACAGACAGACAGACAGACAGACAGACAGACAGACAGACAGACTGACTGACAGACAGACAGACAGACAGACAGACAGACAGACAGACAGACGGACGGACAAAGCTCAATGAACTCAGCTCGTCCCCCTGATCAAGAATATATATAGTTTATGGGGTCGGAAATGAATATTTCTATGCGTTGCAAACTTCTGGACAAAATTATAATACCCTTTGCAAGGGTATAAAAATAGGGAAAAGCTAACTTCGACTCGACCCTTGTAGCTTCTTTTATTTATATAATTTTAGGTTTTAAATGTTTTTTCGTCGAACATTCTTAGCTGAGTTATTTTCCAAACTCAGCAATAGATGGCGCCACTAATTTGACCATTTGCTTGCCAGTTTTTATATGGCAGCTATACGATATATTCATCAGATTTGGATCAAACTCGTCAAAATTGTGTGGAAGCCGATAATATTCATAACTGGAAAGCTTATAAACGCTACCATTGAAAACAAACAAGTTTTTCTCACTAGAACTACTTTTTAAACCGATCGTTTCTATGGCAGCTGTATGCTATAGTCATACGATTTGAATCAAACTTGGCAGAATTGTGTGGTAGCATATAGTATTGATCAGTAACAAGTTTGAGAGCAATAGCATTGAAAACAATAAAGTTTTTTCTACTAAGACTTTTTCTCTGAACTAATTTTTTTACAATAAATTTGTGATAACATTGACAGACAGATGTAAGATGTAAGATGTGGCCAATGTAAATTTAAAATTCCATGCGTGTCTCTAAAATGTGCTCAGTGTGCAGAGACTATAAAACAGTGTCTTTGTTATCTACACTGAACATTCTGCTTTTAATTGTCGGAGGTCTTTACCTTTCATTAACTTTCCACAATCAAGTCAATCGTTTAAAATTGCTTAAGCCTATATGACACTTGGCGATATTGGTGACCAATACAGATACAAGGCTTGCGAAAACGGGACAAAAAGATACATAAGTGTTGGTAGTAAGATTGTTAACTGGTCGCTTCACAAGAAGCGTTTACCAGCACAGAATGCCGAGTTGTTTTTGTCAGGAACAATATTGGCCGACAACATCGGCAAGTGTCATAATGCCTTTTGATTCACTGAAAATATAGGCGAAATTTTTGAGCAAGGCTGCAGACCGGTCAGGAACCGAACCCCGTAGAAATATTCAGACCCTCCAATCGGATCATGAATCGAACCTTCTAAGCTTCTAAGTTCATAACTGCCGAACCTGCACCAGACCCAATATTATTGGGAAAAGGTAAGGTTCAAAATATGATTAGTAAGAGCTTATATTATTTTCTGCAAATTATTAGAGCGAAGCTCTTTTACGGACGTTCGACTTGGGGACTTAAACTAGAAAAACTTTGACTTTGCGACAGATTCTTTTGTCTTTGCATTTTGTATTTGCAAAATTAGCCGTACCAAATCTGTACCAAAGGTACACAGAGTATATAAAGTTTGTACAAAAGAAAGTAACAGCCAGAAGGATTCATCTCCGACCCTATAAAGTATATATATTCTTGATCCGATGCTGATCGGATATAGCCATGTCCTACTGTCTGTCTGTCCGTCCGTCCGTATGAACGAAGAGATCTCAGAGAAGGTAAGAGGTTTGACATGTGTGGGACATATATTTCTTATACTTGCAGGCAGATCAAGTTTATTTTTAATTTTTTGCAACGCTCCCTCCTGCCCCCGGAATCGGGAAAAAACGTCATATCTCCCACAGTTTTCATGCGGATAGATTTTTCGTACCTTCTAGAGATATCTTGGAATCAAAATTATTTACTGTTTGGAATGATACAGATCGGATGAACGATACACAAGTTATGAGCAAAAAAAAGAGTTAGAGGGTAACTTTTGATTTTAAGGGCCAGGCAGAGCCCGAGTAGAAATAGTCAATTGGACGATTCATTGTCGAATCAAATAGCTTCGCTCAAATTTATCAAAAATAGAGCAAACATATTTAAAGAAGCAACAAGTTTTGGCACCTGTCTGTGAACCAAACCTTACACTTTGTTGATGCCTCAAATTAATGAGGTAGTAAAACCAATCTCTGCCGTGTGTTGACTGGATTACTTCATGGTATAATTTCGACAGACTATTCATATTTTTTACATTCTTTGCTTAAGCCTACATGTATGTGGGAACATGAATGAACTTATATGTATGCAAGAGTATAACTAAGTGAACAGATGATAGAGAGAGCTAAGGCGAATTCGGTATTCCAGTAGAAACAGATATATTAATTCTCGATCCAATTTGCTATACAATATTCATAATTACACCATACAGATCTTCTTGCGGGGTTCGATTCTTTGGCTGAATTTTAAAGGTTTGCAGCCTTGGAGTCATAACTTTGGAATGGTTTCGACATTGGTTAAAAGAGTGAGTACTATTAGAACACAGAACTAACTGCGTTATCGAGACCATTTGCTGGTGTAAACTTCATAATAAATCCATTAAGAAACAATTTATTTAACCTTCTTCTGCTAACCGAAACTAAACCGTACCGATATAATTATAAATATAGCCGCATCCCAAAATTCGTTCAGTTTTTGTCCCGGATTTGGAAATACAAGCAAACGCTTCATATAATCCTGATCATGATTATAAAGTTTATCCACTTTGTTGAACACAACAAAAAAAAAAAACGCCGCTCTTGTCGCTTTACTAATTTTCACTCATTGCCAGCTGGCCAAGTGCATCTCATTATAAGCCATGGCTCTTATCGTCATCACCATTGTGGGGCTGCTTGGGGGACCCTTTTGCATCTGCACATTTGAACATATTTAAGACAAAACGAAAGTAGCCTTTAACTTTTAACTCGAGGAAGTAAAAGCGCAAATAATTGCGAGCGACCGAACAAAAAACCTGCAAAAACTGCAGCAAGCATGACAAAAGCAAAAGCTGGCAACAGATGCGGCACAAAATATTGGCACTTAAGTTTGTTGTTGCTGCCGCTGCTGCTCGCTGGTCACATGCTGGTCATGCAGCACCCAAAAGATGCAACAGCAGGAAGTCCAAAGTTGGCTACAACAGCAGCAGCAGCAGCGGCTGTAGCAACTGTGAAGTAACTAACCTGGCCCCAGAAAGCCAAAAACAAAAATAAAAAACCAACTGGCGTAGGAGAGCTGTCTGGTGGGTGACCAGACTTTAGTCAAGTTGAGTCCATCAATAAGGCAGCAGGAGCAACAGCATTCCCATTGCCCGAATTCGTGAAAGCCAAAGACAACGAGTTTCCTTCCAGCTGGAGAGGCTCTAGACAGAGATAAGCACCAGACGCCAAGGCAAAACTCACAATCGGAGAAAAGAGTGGCCCAAGAAATGCAAATGAAAGCGAAATCGAATCACGCGAAGGCCGCTGCCGGAGACAAAACTTGATCTCAGCAGCAGCAGCAGAAGCTCAACATGCCTATACATACGAACGTACATCAAAATACAAGCATACACGCATATTATGAATGACTCAACAAAAGCCCAAAAACAAAGAGTGGTAGAAATGCGAAGAGAGTGAAAGAAATGCCGGCAGGTGTGATGATGACATTGTTCTACATTTTGTATGGTTCATTGAATTTTATTAAGCCTGTGGTTACATAAGGCTTAGATCAGGTTTGGAGTAGTTTATTTTCGGTCATCATTTCCGCTTTAAACTACTAAATACTCTTAGTCTGTGCCTATTTGATTACGGTCTTTCTTTGTTGGTCCTTCGAGTCGGTTCAAAAACCAAAATTAACCACTTTAATGGACCCCATTTACAATGTTTGGGAATTAAGTCAGTTCAAAAATGAGCGGTAGAAACCGAAATATAACTGAAGAGCGCAGCAACAACAAAATAATAAGGGACCGAAGTGTTCCTTCAAAAGTTTTCTGTTGGAATCAATTTTTAAGATTTTTCAATTGAAATTCTCCGCTTGAGTGTATAATTAATGAATGGAATTGAATCAGTACTGATATTAATTTAAAATATCGAATTAAACAAGTGAGTATCGTTTCTGGATTGGAGCGGGATAAAAAGCATCGAGTCTTTATACGGAGCCCAGCTTAATTTGGAACTCGGTCTGGAATACAAAACCTTGAGATTAGCCCCTACTCCTAAAACCTAACTTAGTAGAATTGCTATTCATCAGGGATGATAACAGGGTCGACGCCACCAATTGACAACATAGAGATAGACCCACCGGATCGTCACGAAGTCTGTTTAGCCATAAAAATGCTAAAGAACAGCAAATCAGCAGGAGCTGATGACCTGTCAGCTGAACTGTTTAAGGCTGGGGGCCTGCAGAATATGGTCCGACGAGAGCATGCCCGAAGATTGGAGTCAAGTGTAATTTGGCCACTGTTTAAAAAAGGAGACCCTGCAGTTTGCGCCAACTTCAGTGGGATCAGTCTCCTTTCCATCGCATATAAGATTCTGTGGTGCATTTTGTGTGAACGTCTAAAGCCGTTTGTTAGCACACTGATTGGACCTTATCAGTGTGGCTTTAGACCTGGTAAATCCACCACTGACCAGATATTCACATTAAGACAAACCCTGGAGAAGACCTATGAGAGAAATATCAAAACCCAACATATTTTTTTTGATTCTAAATCAGCCTTTGACGCACCGATAAGGTCAAGGTTCTTTGAAACCCTGTCTACCTTTGGTATACCAGCAAAGTACGTTCGACTTTGCATGATGACGTTGAGAAGCAGTCGAAGCTCCGTCAAAATAGGAAAGAGCATCTCCGAACCATTTGATATCAAAAGAGGTTTTAGGCAGGGTGATACCCTATCGTGTGACTTCTTTTATCTGCTGATGGAGTGCGCTGGTGCCCAAATTCCAACAGATCGGGCTCATTTCTTTATAAAGATCTAATGCTACTCGCATACGCCGATGATATTGACATTATCGGCAAAAACGAACGGGCGGTAAGCAGGGCTTAGCGGTAAAAGAGGACAAGACGAAGTACCTAGTATCCACATCTTGGACAATTTGTTACTATGGGGGAGAACAACTTTGAGGTTGTAGAGGATTTTGTCTACCTCGGGACGATGATTACCGGCGACAACAACATTAGCCTGGAGATTCGAAGAAGAATTTCTCTTGGAAACCGATGGTACTATGGGCTCAGTAGGGAGTTCAAGAGCAGAACAAAAATAGTGCTATACAAGACGCTCATCATCCCAGTACTGCAATACGGCTCAGAAGCATTGGCAATGACAGCAGCGGATGAGGAGGCGACTGGCGGGTTCGAGCGAAAAATCCTTCGGAGGATCTATGGACCTTTAAAAGTTGGCGATGGATACCGCATTCGAATGAATCACGAACTGTATGAGCTCTATAAGGACATCAGTCTAGTCAAGCGCATAAAGCAACAGCGGACATGTAATCCGGATGGATGAAGAAGCTCCAGTAAAAAAGACGTTCAAAGCGAAGGCGGCTGACTTTGGAGGACAAGGCAGGAGGGGTCGCCCACTACTAAGATGGGATGATCAAGTGCGGAAAGACATTTCCAACCTTGGTGTGAACAACTGGTGCCAGTTCGCACAATGCAGAAGCAAGTGGAGGGCATTCAAAGCAGAGGCCGAGACCGTCAAGCGGTTGTGATGCAACATCGGGCCAATAAAGCAGAAAAGAAGATTTATTTGAACTATTCGAGGAATTCGAACTTGAGAATTACAAGTGGTTTGATGTTCTTAGGCAGATTGTAGATTCAATTCAATATAAGTAGTATCTTAGAAGGCTTCCCGCCAGCTCGCGCAATATCGCACACGTAAAGAGGACGTTCCAATTGTGTTCAGACCAAGGGTCCCCGCAGAGTAAGTAATCATTTTTAAATACAATTTAATATAATTCGTTTTTTTTCAGAGTCCAACTGGTGGTGGCTTCAATGGGGGATTCATAGTCTTGATTCAGAACAAACCAATTGGATTAAAAATTAAATTTAATTTAAATTTATATTTTCATATTTAAATTAATGTGTACACACTTTATATTTACGAGTTCCAATTTGAACGCTGCATCAATGGTGAAAATGTTAAAGTCAAAGAGTAAATATTGAAATTTCAGAGCATTTTACCCTCAGTGTAAGCGAAATTCAAGCTCACCTTTGAAAGCTGTCATTTCGCCACCAACGGTAGCTCAGTTGGTTGAGATGTGGTCGTGGGGCCGGGTTCGAATCCCGGTTCTAGAGCATGGTCTATCAAATAAGTAGCCCCGATGGATGGTTAAGTATGACACTGCCCCAACAACAAACAAGAATCCAAAGAACCTTCTAGTACTTAAGCATAAAGCGCACTGACAGCACACCAATTTAAAATTGAGTAAAA
>JBAMBO010003536.1:0-128017 GCA_037044535.1 Lordiphosa magnipectinata
TCTTTAGTAACTAACTTTATTTAATAATAGTATTACACGCTAAAATGAATGAATGACAGTCGATTCAGTTGACGATGATGCAATGACGCTTCGTCCAGGTTCGCGGCTCGCGATGGCCTCCTGTTGTATCGATAGCTTGCCACTCCTATCGATAAGTGGCTGCAACTATCGCCTCACGGACTGACGTGGTGATGCCACAGCTACTCCCTCCCCAGTGACCAGGTTGGGAGCGAATGTAACCTTACGAGGTCGTTCGTATGTGCGCAGCGTCTTTGGTGGCTGTGAATCGTTTCCGGTTTCTTGTTCCCTCGCCACGAACGCCGGCTTAAGGCGCTCCGTTGAAACAGCTACTTCTTTGCCATCGATTTTGATTACAAACACGCGATCAGTAGGTCGTTTTACCACTTCGTAGGGCCCGGAATATGGAGGTTCTAATGGTTGTCGAACGCTGTCTGTCCTAAGCATGACATGAGAACAGTCATTCATGTGTTTTAGCACGAACATGCTTCGGTTCGATCCAATATGATGGGCTGCAGGCGCCGGTCGAACAAGGCGCATATGCTCTCGAAATTTTTCGATAAATATTTTTTGGTTCAATGGTTTAGTCAAATCATCGAAAAATTCATTTGGGATTCGAATATGACTGCCATAGATCATCTCGGCAGATGATGTACCGAGGTCTTCTTTGTAGCTCGTTCTTAAACCCAATAACACGGTTGGGAGCAAGTCGGTCCAAGGCGTTTGTGGATTACACATGAGGGCGGCTTTGAATGATCGATGCCATCTCTCTATCATGCCGTTTGATTGTGGATGATATGCCGTGGTATGAATACGTTTGCTGCCCACCAAGTCGCCGAGTGCCTTGAAAAGGGCAGACTCAAATTGAGATCCTTGATCTGTGGTGATGGTATGGGGACAGCCAAATCGTGAGATCCAATGTGACCAGAACATTGAAGCCACTGTGTCGGCAGTAATATCTTTTAACGGAACTGCTTCCGGCCCTCTGGAAAACCGGTCGATCATCGTGAGACAATAGCGGTATCCACTTACTTGAGGCATGATTACGATATCCAAATGTACGTGGTCGAAACGGTTATCGGGCATGTCAATCTTCTCGGGAATCATTTTGTTGTGTCGATGTATTTTAGCTCTTTGGCAGCGTACACAGTTTCTTGCCCATGAGATTACGTCCTTCCTCATCGACGGCCATACATACTTTCGTCGTATTTGTCGCAATGTGGATCTGCCACTCGGATGTGAAAGGCCATGTACGGAAGCGAAAACATCATACCTCATGGATTGAGGAATATATGGTCTGTTTGATCCAGTGGAGATGTCGCAATATACCATTACATTTCCATCAAACTGGATACGTTGAAGTTGAAGAGAGGTACTTCCGAGTTGGAGTTGCTCCAGGTCATCGTCCTCTTGCTGTTCGTCTGAAATTTTTTCCAACGAAATTTCACCAGGCATCGAAATCGCGTTGAGTCGTGAGAGTGCATCAGCTACTGTGTTCTCAGGGCCAGCCACGTGCACTATATTAGTGGAGTACTGCGATATAAAATCCAAATGACGCAGCTGTCGTGGCGATGCTTTCTCGGGTTTTTGAGAAAAAGCATAAATAAGAGGTTTGTGGTCTGTCTTAATGACAAATACACGAGCCTCTAGCATGTGCTTGAAATAACGTATTGAATCATAAATTGCAAGCAACTCCCGATCGTACGTACTGTAGTTTCTTTCGGTCTGTGTCAGCTTTCGAGAAAAGAATCCAATCGGGTGGAGTCCATTGAATTTTGCGCTTGTCGTTCTTTTTAATCCCTTTGCACATTTCGCTAAGTGGCGCTTGAATCTCAGATGCATGAGGAATACAACGGCGGTAGTAATTTATGATGCCTAGAAATCTACTAAGTTCAGCAAGTGTTTCCGGCCGATTGTACTTAGCAATAGCATCAATTCGATCCTCAGGTGGCCGCACTCCCTCGGAGTTTATGGTATAGCTCAGAAACTGCACCATAGGTTTAGCGATTTGGCATTTGTTCGTATTGATGCTCAGGCCATGTTTCTGAAGTATTGAGAGTACGACTCGTAGGTGCTGCTCGTGCTCATCCGGATCTCTAGACATAATCAGTATGTCGTCGATGTAGCAATATACAAAATCCAAGCCCCTAAATATGCTATCCATAAATCGCTGAAACGTCTGTGTCGCGTTCTTCAAGCCAAACGGCATGTATAGGAACTCAATTAAGCCGAAGGGAGTGCATACAGCGGTCTTCTTAATGTCTTCGTGAGACATTGGAATCTGATAATAAGCGCGAACCAAATCCAATGTCGAGAATATGGTTTTTCCGTGGAGTCGTTCGGCAAAATCGTGAATATGTGCAATGGGATAACGATCTGGCACAGTCATCGAATTAAGTTTGCGATAATCTCCACAAGCTCGCCAGCCACCAGTTCGCTTTGCAACCATATGCAAGGGGCTGGACCAGGAACTTTTTGATGGCCGACAGATGCCTTGGTCGAGCAGGAAATTTATTTCGTCTTTTGCGATGGCGAGTTTTTTCCCAGAAAGTCGTCTGGGGCGATCAGCTACTGGAGTCCCACAAGTTTCTATATGGTGCGAAACATTGTGCGTACTCTTGGTGCTGTGTTTTGTTGGTGTCCTGGTGACGTCTATGAACTGCGCAAGGACACCTCTGAAATCGATGTTTTTGTTGAGTGTCGATATGGTGGAGTCAATAGTACTGGGTGTTGTACCCCGAGTAGAGACTCTCGTTGTTTGGTCGATTAGTTTTTTGGTGTTGAGGTCGATGAGAAGATTATAGTGAGCCAATAAATCGGCTCCGATTATTGGTGATTGTACATCAGCGATAATGAATGGCCATTTAATAGAGCGGCGCAATCCCAGATTGAGATCCAACACGCACGTGCCATAGGTTTTAATGGGCGTTTGATTTGCTGCGAACAGTTGTAAGTCGTTGACGATGGTCTTAAATTTTACAGATGTACGTGGAATCACGGACACTACTGAGCCTGAGTCGACCAAGAATCTTGTTTTCGAAGAGCGATCAAAAATATGTAGACGAGGCTCGGCCACGCAATGGTCGCCCGACGACGAACCTGTCGAATTGTTGCTGGTTGTCATGCAGCTGCCACCAACCAGCGAGGACAACTGCTTTAGTTTGACGGCTTCCAGTACGGGCAGCCGGAGCGGCACTTACGTGCACGTGCACCGAACTCTTGGTGGTACCAGCATTTCTACTTTGGCTCATCTCCCTTGTTGTTGGACGAACCTCGGAACGCACGTGAGGGAGAATTCGATTTGGAGCGTGATCCTCTGAGATTTCTGATTTCAAGTTGAAGTTTACTCACCGAGTCCATAAGTGACTGAATAGTCGCACTTATGTCAGGCTTTGGTGAGCGCGCGAGAGCCTCCACTCCATTCGACGGAGACTGTTGCTGGGAGTCGACAGCAAATATAGAGCCTGGATTGGTCGCCTCCAACATTTTGTCCGCAGTCTTCGCGAGTTCGCTCAAATTTTCCTCCTTCCAGACAGACAAGAGCGGACGAATGCATTGGGGCATTTGGGCCATGAAGAGGGCGCGAACTACATTTTCGCTGCCAGTGGGAGGTGCAAGGCGTTTTAGCAGCTTGGAGCAGGCGATTTAATTTTGATTCTGGAGACTCAGCAAAATTGACAAGCAGCCGATCCTTGAGTGCATCGTATCGATCTTTTTCTGGAGGTGTCGCGACCAGGTCTTCGACACACTGAAGGACGTCGTCCTCCAGGTGAACTGCAATTATATCAAACCGATCAGCATCCTCTGTGACATTACTTAGCCGGAATGATCGCTCGAGTTGCGCAAACCAGAGCTGTGGGTTATCTTTGTTGAATTTCGGCACATGCAGGCGTGGGGGGCCGAGACGTGCGTCTGCCTGCTGCTACTTCGTTTGATGTAGTACGTTTTGCATGATTTCCAGTTGGGCTCTCAATTCCTCCTCTGCCATATTGATGTTGTTTCTGCTGTCAAAGAAGGTTTCCTCGTCGTCACTCCTTGTGTCTCGTTGGGTGGAGCGCAAATTATATTTCGTCATCTACCAATGTGTATTGCATCAGACAATTTTTGCACGATAAAACAACAACAACATATTGAGGCGCGTTGCTTGACCGTAATTAAATTGAAAATAACTTTGCTATGTTTATTGTTTGTGTTCTTTAACTTAGTCGGGGGTCACCACTTTGGTTATCTTTAGTAACTAACTTTATTTAATAATAGTATTACACGCTAAAATGAATGAATGACAGTCGATTCAGTTGACGATGATGCAATGACGCTTCGTCCAGGTTCGCGGCTCGCGATGGCCTCCTGTTGTATCGATAGCTTGCCACTCCTATCGATAAGTGGCTGCAACTATCGCCTCACGGACTGACGTGGTGATGCCACAATGGTCAAAGTAGTGGCGCCATCTATTGCTGAGTTTAGAAAATAACTCAGCTAAAAATGTTCGACGAAAATCTTTTTAAACCTTAATTTATATAAATTAAACAAGCAACAAGGGTATATAATCTTCGGTCGAGCCGAAGTTAGCTTTCCACTATTTGTTTATATTCATAATCCTGCCAGGTGTTGTTGTTTGTAAGCTCACGGTCTCATTTAACAGCACCAGAGCAGCGCAAGGTTACTTTGAAACGTTTATCGATAGAAATAATTGTGTTATCGTGATTATTGCAGCGTCTTAGCAGACTCTGTTAAGAGGCATTTGTGGCCCGTTGTGATACCATATAACCCCTAAATTTTAACTTTTAGCCAGTAAAGGATGGGTCTTCCCTTATGAACCAGTTAGAAAGTAGCACAATCTTGAGTAACAAAGCAATCTCTATTTCAGAGACGGCTGAAATGTTAGGTAGAAAAGGCTGACCAAGGAATGCGAATCGTCTCCTACTGAGCGCTAGACAGTGGCAGAGAAGATGCTGAAAGCTTTCTTTTTCATCAACTGGGCAACTGCTTCTACAATAGTCGTTATAGTTGATACCAAGTCTCGCCTGCCGATGAGACAATGTCCTGTGAGAATTTATACGAGTAGGGAGGCGTTCTGCCTGCCTAGACGCAACAGCGAGAAGGTTCTTTTAAAGTAAAGAGTTTGTCAAGTTATGCTAGTCTTGAAGTAAGTGAGCGATATGATCTTGATTAGCATAAACAGCCGAATCAATATAGCCATGTCCGTCAGTCCGTCCGTCCGTCTGTATGAACATCTCAGAGACTAGGAGAGCCAACCAAATATTACATGCAGACTCTTATTGCCTCAAGTTCTGAGTGTATTACAGTTGCGCTTGACCGACTTTCTTTCTTGTGTTCATTAGACCTTATAAATAACTTTATGTGGTTCTAAACTTTCTATAAGATAAAACAAAACCAATTGTATTATTAGAAAACATTTTAAAATGCATACATCAAGGGTAAGTTCTGCAAGAAGATCTGTCATTCTCTCACCAAAGAGATGCACCACAAACAGTCTGTTCACTGATATGACTAGCCGAAAAACTATATACTTTTTCTAAGAAATCATATTTTTTACGCTTTAAAATCTAACTACATTTTTTTTAACAACTTGCTCGCTGACGAACTCGCGTCTGATTCGGCTATAATAGTTTTTTATACATTGTCCGAAGTCAGCAACAATTATTTGATTACAGATGCATTTGTTATTTGTATGCACTCAAATGTGTTCAAACTTTTTTGAGGTTATGCCCGGCGCAGCTGCTTCAATGGAATTTGGGGCTAAAGCATTATGTAGAATAAGTGAGTGACAACATTAACTTTCGTTCCTTCCTTTCATTTTGCAGCAATTGCAGAAAACAGAACAGTCACATGCGACTTCGATTCCATGCAAATGTGGGGAATGTTGACTTTAACACAGACATTCGCCGACATTTGTGCTGAATACCCTCGTTGTCTCACAAAATGGAAGTTAATGCATCCTTGGGAGTGTTTTTGGGTGTAAGTAAGGACGCGTTGGCAAGCGGGGAAACAAGAAAAGTTTACTCTTGGCGGGCTAACATTTCATATCATTCGCTCGAATATATGTACGGGAGGTAACAGACATACATGTGTGCGTATAAAAAATCAATCATTGTACGAAGTTCACTCACCGTCCATTTTATATTCGTGTGTTGATTGACATAATGGCCCGTACGTGAATGATCAAAATGTATGCAGCAAATCTACAATCAAATTGCAAGTGCGTCAAACTAACGGATGACAGTTTGTGTAAGAGCTTTTGAGTGTGTGGGACTGTGAAAGCGGAATTTGTGTGAATGGTTATTCCTTTCTACAAATGTACAGTAAGTAAAAAGTTAAGATGTGTTATCAGTAATATTTTCACCCCTTTCTTTAATATTGATTTAAAAGTAAGTATTCAATTATTAAATGCTAAGGGCCCTTAGGCATACATTTTTATACTCTGTACCAAAGGTACACAGAGTATATTAAGTATATGCAAAAGTATGTAACAGGGAGAAGGAATCATTTCCGACCCTATAAAGTATATATGTATATTCTTTATCAGCATCAACAGCCGAGTCGATTTAGCCATGTCCGTCTGGCTGTCTGGCTGTCTGTCCGTATGAACGAAGAGATCTCAGAGATGGTAAGAGATAGAGGTTTGACATGTTTGGGACATATATTTTCTATACTGATGGTATGCTATGATAAATAGTGCGTTTCAGATATCCATTTAAGACCACATGTCGACCGCTGGACTAGCCGAGCATGAGGACTTGGCTTACGTGTTTATAACCAAAAAATATGATTCAATTTTTATCAAGGCTGCAAACCTCTAAAATGTATCAGAAGATTCGGTCCGGGGGTTCGAACCCGTTGTTAAGTCTAAGGTTCGGTTCGCAGACCGTTTCCTGGAACCTTTGAACCCAAGGTTTTGGCTTGAACATAAGATAATAGTTTCGATTTATTAATACTTATAATACCCTTGTTTTTTAAATAATATTCTTCATATCAATAATTTAATTTTAATTATCAAATTCATTATCTGACATTTACATCTTTTGAGAACTGCTTTGTTTAAGTTAATAAGCATTATATCTTTTAGGAGCCGTTCATCTATACTAGCTCTTGGATTAGAAAAATCAAACATAAATGTTGAAAAGGATCGTTCAAGTGATACCTGAGTTGAGTTGAAAGAGCAAATATAGTTAAGGCAATATTTTTAAGGTCCTCTTTTTTGACCTTTCTAAAAATTAAAAACATTTGTCGATGTATGTTCTCGTGGACAAATTTCGAAGGAATCTATAACATCAATTGTTTTCATAAACTTCTCTTCTTCGCACTCAGACATTGATTTGAAAACTCTCATAAAGAATTTCTTTTTGGCGCTTCAGCATTTGTTCTGATATTAAAAAAAGTGTAAGTCCCGGTTCTAAGAACATTGCAGCCATAATAGAAGAACGTTTATCGAGGCACTTAGATAATAACAATTTTTTGCTAAAGATTTGAAACCAATTGCTCGACAGGAAAAGCAAGCATCACTTGGTAGTATTTGTGAATCCTGGAGCTTTAAAGTTTTATAAATTGGCTGCAGCAAATTACATATGTTTTTTCCCCATTCTGATGTTTTTAGGTGGAGCTATTCTGAGGAACTCTGAATGCAAAAATCTTTAAGACTTAATAAACGTTCGCACATTTTGTAGGTTGAGTTCCATCGCGTCAGTCTGGCACTGATTTTTTTTTTAAATTTTCTATATGCTATAGATTTCATATAGTGTTTCTTACAAAGTGCGCGAACTCTACTAATGTGAAACTAAACTTACTTACAGAAATCGTTAACCACTAATTTTAGCACAACGAACTGTAATTATAAAGTCCTCCATGGAATCTATTGAGGTAACTTGGTCATCGTCCAAATCAAGAAATGCTTTTGTTTCACAGCAACCTTAATCAACATTACATTCTTCATAGTTGCATTCCTTTTCTGTTTTGAAGTTGTCATTTAAAAGTTCTCCTGCTCGAACCATACTCGATCCATTTTAGTATAAATCTGACCAAGAGAAATGTCGTTGGATTGGAGAATTTCTTGAATGGTAGAAGTCAGATTACAAGGAATTTCTATATTTCCCTGTGTGTGTCATTGGAAAAACTACTTAATTTTGTGAACCGAACATAATTTTTCAAAAAAGTGGTCCGGTTCGGGTTCAGGTTCGAGGAGTCAAAAATATTAAGGGTTCGGTTCATGGTCCGGTTCGTCGGACCCAAAAAACACAAACCGAACCGGTTCTTAGGGGTTCGGTTCCGGACCGGTTTGCTGCCTTGATTTTTATGTTGAATAGCTCCCACAATTTTTAAGATAGCGATCTCAAATTTAAAACTTACTTCTACCTTATATTCGCAATATCTATGATCCCTCAAGTTTCCATAAAGATCGGATAAAGAATAGCAGAGTTAAAAAAATGTAGCATATTTTTCAGCTTTTCCTCCTCAGGAACACAGGTATGCTATTAATCATATCTTCCACTGAGTAACGGGTATATCGAAGTCGGGCAGGGCCGGCTTTAACTTACGCTCTCGTTTCATGTAGATGGGTGTATACTGTACCCAGATCAAGTTTGTTTTGGTTCGGTTTTGAATCGGCCCAAATGTTTCAGAGCCATACCTCAGAAGTTATTTAAGATATGAACTTGAAATTTGGTCACTAGGTTATTAATATGGAGTTGAATATTTTACTGACTCAGAAGCGGAATCGAACCGGAATCGAGTCGGTATCGAATCGGTTAAAAAATGGTTCAGAGGCATACCCCAGAAGTTGCTAAAGCTACACAAAGAAAACAAAATTGGCTGCACGGCGCGTGTCTTGAATTCTTAAATTTTTCGTTAGAAAACTGATTTCCACACGCGACGTGTCCTCTTCTGCTCTGATATGATGCGCATAGCGAATTAATTGAGCTTTCAAAATAGCAGCAGGGCGCGCGCATATAAACGAAAATAAATAAATAAAAAGTGCGCAGTGCAAAGGGTATTATAATTTTACCCAGAAGTTTGCAACGCATAGAAATATTCTTTTCCGACCCCATAAACTATATATATTCTTGATCAGGGCGACGAGCTGAGTCGATTGAGCATTGTCCGTCCGTCTGTCTGTCTGTCCGTCTGTCTGTCTGTCTGTCTGTCCGTCTGTCTGTCTGTCTGTCTGTCTGTCTGTCCGTCTGTTTCTACGCAAACTAGTCTCTCAGTTTTAAAGCTATCGAGCTGAAATTTTGCACAGAGTCTTCTTTTTACTGCACGCTGCTAATATGTCGGAACCGACCGGATCGGATGACTATATCTTATAGCTGCCATAGGAACCATCGGTCAAAAAATGGGTGTTAGTGATAAAAACTTTTTTGTTTTCAATGTTAGCGGCCTTAAACTCGGCCATTATTAATATTATATGCTATCAAACAGATTTGCAAATTTTGGTCAAAATCGGATGACCATATCTTATAGCTGTCATAGGAACCATCGGTCGGAAAATGGGTCTTAGTAAGAAAAACTTTTTGGTTTTCAATGCTAGCGTCATAAAACTCGGCCATAATTAATATTATATGTTTTCAAACAGATTTGCAAATTTTGGTCAAAATCGGATGACTATAACATATAGCTGCCATAGGACCGATCGGTCGGAAAATGGGTCTTAGTGAAAAAACTTTTTGGTTTTCAAGTAAATCGTTCTTAAAGTCGGTGATTCTTAATATGAAACGCTTTCAAACTAATTTGAAAAGTTGATCGACATCGGGTGACTATATCTTATGGTTGCCATAGGACCGATCGGTCGGAATAAGCGTTCTTAAACTCTGACATTTCAAAAACAGCATTTGCAAGGGTATAAAAACTTCGGCACAGACGAAGTTAGCTTGGCCTTCTCGTTTTTTTTTGTGTAAGTGAAAATGTAGGATTAGAAATCAGAAAACTAAACGCAGCGTTCAGAAAAGATGAACGCCACGTGTTAAAATGAGAAAGCTACACGCGGCGTGTAGAAAACCTTCACGTAACTTGTTAAAATGAGAAAGCTAAACGCGGCGTGCAGAAAAGCTACACAACTATAAATCCCCGTCGAAACGTGTAGAAATCCTACATTTTCGTGTAGGTTTTGCATTTTTTTTCTCTGTGTATGAACTTCAAATCTGGCTTACAAGTTGGTAATATGGAGTTAGATATTTTACTGGACCAGTACCGGTTTCAAAACGGTTCAAAAGTGGTTCTGAGCCATATTTCAGATATTTTGTAAGCTACGAATTGGAAACTTTTTTTTTTTAAGTTTTTATTTGAGGTGTTTTTAACATTGCCTTTATTTTATACAATCCTTTAATCGATTACTACATGGTGTAACGCATGTCAAGACAAAACAAAAACTTGCTCAATACATCTGCATTCTTCAGGCATTGCGAATGTACATACATTAGTGTGTGTAAACAAATGCCATCACATAGACGGCTTCGTGGTTAAAAACGAAAGACAGCATAGCACAAAGCATTTTCACAAACATTTTAAGAAAGGAGGAAGGATTTGGAAAAATATCTTAAATTAAGGTTTTGTTTCCGATGAGCGTAGAAACTAGTAAATCCGCAGTACTGATTTTTTTTATTATTATTTATTTATTTCTAAATTTTCTGTCACCTTATGTAAATTATGGCAACTTAATTAAGATTGTGTAGATATCCTCATAACTTATCTTTTTATGTAAGATTGCTTTCAGGTGTAAAATGTCTAATTATGGGTGAGTTGTTTTGTGATGATATAAAATATGTTCAGTGCATTGATGGTGTCAAGTTTATTGAACGGGAGGTAGATGCTAAGTTAGTATATTTGTCTGTTTGGAAGTTCCTTAGGGAAATGTTTTTTGAGGCGTAGTCTTACTCTACTTCCTGCTTTCTTTCGTTTTCGCAAGAGTCTTCTGGCCAGTGTGTTGAGGTGATTTCTTAGTCTCTCCACGTAATCACCTGCCTGTTTATTGATTTGTAATGTGCGGAGTTTCAAAATACAAAATAAATATTGCAAATCTTTTATTTATGCATTTTTTGAGGCTAAAAATTTATGATGAGAGGTCTTGATAAATAAAATGCAAAAATATTAATTTTTACGTTCAGTGGAGCAACTAACAAATTGTACAATTTGAATTGTCGCGCCAATAGTTCAAAGAAAAGTACTCGATTAGATCGCAATTGCAAGTCTGCGGTACGATTCACTTGACAACCATGGTAGAGCGAATTCGATGACAGCACTTTCAAGATGGCAATTTCCAAATTTCCGGAGCCATTCAAGGGTATATAAGTCGGGTCAAAACCGCATCCGGTCTCTTTACCAAAAACGTTGCCCAGAAGACACATCATCAAAAAGCTGCTCCAGATCGCTGCTCCCTAACCTATTCGCGTAAGATTTCTTGCATATTCAACAGCCACCTTTGCATTTTAATGTAAAGAATGGTTTTGCATAGAAAAAGCGATCGATTTGCTTATTATTAATTCGCATTTGCTCGAATTAGTACCAGAATCTTTATATCAAAAGTCCAGAGGCAATCGGATAACTTATCTTTTGCTCTGTGAAGCATCCACAATTGGTAAGCATACGCATACATTGAGGAGGGCATAAGCCTCAGCTAAGAAACACAAAATTCTCTTTTCTTTTGTGCAGCTGGTTGTAAAAGCCTTCGTGCTTTCTCCCAAGGTGATGTGAGGATACAGTCAGTCTGCATATCACAGTTCAAGAGAACCTTATCTCAGACGCAGAGAAGGCAAAGCGAAGAGACGACAGCCACCCTCAAAAAAATCGAATCAGTCAACCTGTGCTCAGGCCTAAATCGGCATCACTCCCATGGCCTTAGACTGATCAGTCAATAGCTCTCATGGATGACCAAACAAAACGTCGAAAAAGTGTTCATCTCTCAACCAAAAATATGGCTCCAGAAAACCCTCTCGAAATCAGTGAAAATCGCAACGAAAATTATTTCTTTTAATTTTTTTGGTTATTTTTTTTTGTTCAAGTAAAATCCATACGTACATACATATGTAAGGTAAAGTGCAACAGGAGTGTGTGTGTTATAAAGGCGTAAAATTGGCCAGAACAAATTTTAAAGAAATCAATAATCCAAAGTTAACATATGCTAGTAGAAAAGTCATAAATTAAAACTCATTAAAGTGGAAAAGAAATAGAAGCAACATGATAAATGTGTAGTGAAGTGAGAGCGGGATTTTAAGAGAAAATTCAAAAAGAAGAGAAATTAGCAAAGTGGAAATACCTTAATAGGTGGTTGTGCAAAAATTGAGATGATAAACTGTAAATATTCTCCCCCCCAAAATATACAGCAATTAAAAATTCGTCGAAACAATCCACGCTCTTCGAGAAGGCCTTCATCGTAAGCTGCAGATTGGTGAGTCAAAATCCTATGTTTTTCTCTTAATATTGCACCCACAAAATCATTAGCCTCTCTCTTGATTTTGGGTTTTGTCACCCACGCTTAAACGAAATATTATTCTTGTGCAGTTGTTGTATGTTGGTGTTGGTGAGTTCAAATCAAAAAGCAAGAAAAAGAAAAGAAGAAAGAATAAGAAGAATAATAAGAATAAAGAATTCTTTATGTTTCCTTGAAAGTAAAGATAGGAGAATAACTTAACTTTGGGAGTTTTCAACAATTTTCGCACTCGAAAGCTCATGGTAGGGTGGGTCAAGAAGCGGTACGGCAATCACATCACAGCTGTACAATAACCTTCAGCCAAAGGTTCATGTATTTGTTTAATTGTTTCCTCTATTCTTTTTATTTGATCTTCCGGTCCTTACAATCTTTTATTTTGTGGATATGGCAATGGATTCTTAAATATTTTTGTATAATATATATGTCTATTGAGTGTTTGGCTTTAGTTAGGTTTCAACGAACCTCCCACAGGCTGTTTTGCTAGCCGCAAAGAAAAATTGAACAAGAATCCAAACGAAACTTAACTGGCCTAGGATACCTCATTGGAATTACTGTTTTGTACGTTACAGATTACGTCACCATTCTTGGGCACACTGAGTTCACTCTCCAAATGTCTTGTGCACATATACCTGGGTGCTCCAGATAGTCTACGCAGACACCTTGACTGAAGGACACAGAGCTTTCTTAGATGGGGCTTCGGAGCTATTACATATACTTGGATCCCATATCTCCAGGCAGTTGCTATGATAGCTTTCTATATATGCACCTTATTTCGGAGTGAGAGCTTGTTTCTGCACTTTCTTTACTCTGCCATATAGTGACCTTACAAGTGCGTTGATATGGGTTCCGAATCTAAGGCGCTTGTCCAGATGTATTCCCAAACATTTATGTCCAGGTAAGTGACGAAATAGCTGATCGTTGAGGAATACGCCTCGACACTCACGCCTGACACATTTAGCTAGGTTAAGCTTAATGTTCCATCGCTTCGCCCATCTGCTGAATCGACGCCAATATTATTGAACGACATCAGTGGCATTATAGATACATGTGTCTCTTGCCATAATAGCTGTATCGCCAGCAAATGTTGCAATGAGTAAGTCTTGGGGGTCTTCAATGGGAATGGTTCTTCCGGTAGGCATATTACAAGTGTAGAGAGAGTAGAGGGTTGGTCCAAGGACATTTCCTTAAGGCACACCAGATCGTATTATCCTCACGCTGGAAATAGGCCCTTCTAATACTATAGATACTATATATACTAATTGTAGGTAGACTCAGGCTGGCATGAATTCCCAAGCAAAGGGCGTCTCGAGTTGTAGCAGGTTGCTTGTCGTCGATCAGGTATGGGGATCGTTTTGCATGAACATCGAACATCGGCGATGATGAAGGGTGCGATGAACTTCCAAATTCAGCTGCGCGACTTCCATAAATATGAGCGATCGTCTGGCAGACCACGTACAGTGTAAGATCCGAAAAATTGGTCGGTGCTTGACCGACGTAAGATCGGTTGCATGTAGTTACAGAGTCGGCTGGGCGTACGTCAATAGCATGCGTAAGCAGCAGGTGTGGGCAGGCACGTGGGCTGCAGACGTGGGCAGCGGTTGGTCGACAGCATGGGCTGCAGCAGGATGTGGAAGGAGGCGACAGACAGGGTCGGCTTCATTTGCAAAAAAAAAAACACGCTAGCAGAGCTTGAACGTATGCAAGTGTGTCAAGGTTCACAGTTCGTAGAAGAAATTCCATTGATCAAAACAACATCTTGGCCGCTGTTGCCGGATGCGAATGCTAAAGTCCTGGTTAGACGAAGCTTCCTCGATGATCACAAACTGTGTGCTGTTCTTTGATTCTGGATCTCCATGCGCGGCGAATCGCATTATGTGTGTGTGTGCGCTTACCCAGTCGGACTTTGCATGCTGCATGTGTTTACCAAAATAAGTACTTTTGGTGGCACGAGATTTCACGAAAATAGTCACTACATTATTTTTTTGGCATGAAATAAGTCAATTTTTCACCATGACAAACTCACACGTTGTTTTCTCAGCTATTCATAAGGCTAAGAGCATATCTTGAAACGGTTCCAACTCTCTGTCGTGGACACAAAGTAGCAATCCGAATTTAGCCCCAAACGCTTGATGAACGTAGACCAAACGAGAGAGAGAAGACGAAAAAAATTATGAAGTCAGTTTGATTTCGGCTTTTGTGGAAAAAAATATGTGTTGACCGTGACTACCCATCCGACAAAAAGCTCACGCACGAATTCTAGAGCGAAACTCGAAGAGAATGAAAATCGAACAAAACCTTCGTTTACGAATTCGCCAGGCATTCGTTTTTGATACTTGTGTTGCTCAGTTTGTAGCAGGCGAACATTCGTTTTGATTTCGCTTGCGAATGTTGACGCGAAAGTTTTACGAGTTTTATTTTCACACGTTCCTAAAATTAATTTTTTAATTAAGCTAGAGGCTCTAACCGACTTCGATATACCCGTTACTCATGCATAGAAATGTTTAATAGCCATCCTGTGTGCCTGAGGTGAGACAGCCGAAAAGTATGCAACATTTTTTTAACTCGGCTATTTATCATCCGATCTTGATGAAAATTTCAGGGCTTATAGATGTTGCGAATATAAACTTAAGTTTTAAATTTGAGATCGATATCTCAAAAATTGTGGGAGTTATTCAACATTTTTTATTGTGGGGGCGGGGGTGGGCGTGGCAAAAATTTGAAATAAACTTGATCTGCGTGCAGACAATAGGAGTCTACATTTCAAAATTGGTTGCTCTAGCTCTTCTAGTCTCTGAGATCTAGGTGTTCATACAGACAGACGGACGGACGGACAGACGGACAGACGGACATGGCTATATCGACTCGGCTGTTGATGCTGATCACGAATATATATACTTTATATGGTCGGAAATGATTCCTTCTGCCTGTTACATACATTTGCACGACTTTAGTATACCCTTTTACTCTATGAGTAACGGGTATAATAACTCACTCTCTGTTGCTTATGATATATCATAGTGTCCGAGAATAACATTTTTGTTACAACACTTTAAATGGAAGTAAGATCCTTCCGACCTCCGTGATATTATCGTCTTTGTGCTCTTAGCCGTCACATTTAAATTCTTGCAACATTGTCTTTATCCTTATCATGGGCAAATATGGAGTAGGAGAGTGAAATGCAGAGTTGATCATCAATCAGAATCAGAATCATCAAGATAACTATTTAAAATAAATTGTTACTAATAAAGTTTTATTCGTAAATACTAATAAAGTTTTATTCGTAAATAATTTTATATAAATAACGATCATTCGAATAAATATCTAAATAACATTATTCGTCAATTAAATAAAATTATTTGACAAATAACTCTTCGAATAAACTATTTGTGTAGACAAATAACAAATTTTTTCGAATAAAAAATTCCAAACACAATTTACTCCCAATCCAGTCAAAAACCATGCCAGAATCAATGCATAATCGCAATTCTCTATGGTAATAAAACCTCTTAATGCTTAAGATAATGCATTGATTCTGGCATGGTTTTTGACTGGATTGGGAGTAAATTTTGTTTGGAATTTATTCGCATAAAAATTGCCAACTCTGGTGAAATGCCAACAGAGATCGCATTAAAGAGTTCTCCTAGGAATCAATTTCCGGCAAATAACAGCCTCAGCTTGTCTGAGTTGACACCGCGAAGTTGATTTCATATAATTCTTCTTTATTCACTCTAGAACCACATGTATAGCCGGAGAATTTCTTTTCCAACCAATCCAGAGGTTAGACGGATATTTCAGATTGTTACGCGGGTAAGCGAATCTTCTGAGGATGGAAAACTTGAATATTGAATTGACATTTTGTTTGTTTTTGTCTACTTTGTCATGATCCTAGCCGATCCAAAACCCAACCATTAGAACCGGTTCGATTCGACTGATCTAATGCCTTAGCTGAGCCAAGTAATGAAATCCCTACGGTGTTCAACGTGACATTGGCATACTGCAGCGATGGGAATCACAACTAAGACCAATTCAGTTCGTTTCCCAGCACCAGTAATTATTTTATGAACCTCTGATGCTTCCTTCTGTACAAAGCTCTTTGATTCAGTTATGCCCCACACCCTTACTTGTTCAAATTATGAATGTTCTCACAACTAAATGCATATCGTGGCCGCATGTACTTGCATGTACCTACATACATATATACAAGGAATAGAAGCGAGAAATAACAGTGAGTACAAACAGTGGAAAAGTGCCAACTGGAAAAGTTGTCCAGCAAAAGTTGCCATGCAACATGAAAAGATAAAGAATTTCATTTGGATGGTCTACCCGGCTGGCGGAGTGGGTTTGGTGTCGGTTTCAAGCGGGAATGCAGGAGGGCAGAAGGGCAGGGGGTGGCTGTCCCCTTAATATTCGCAATTCGCAGAGCTTAAAGCGCACTCACCCAAACCAGACAGCGTCAGCCATTTATGTACAAGTATCCCACTAAATGACCCACTGTGGGACATAATGTAATATTCTAATTGCGCTTATAATTTTGTTAAAGCAAAAACTTGGCACACTTGGGCAGGAAGATGAACCATTTCGCCCGTGCTGCGCCCCAATATATTGTACATGCTTAATGGCCTGCAGGTCTCTTCCATTTGAAGGCTCGTTTGTCAGGGAGCAAACAAACATTTTTCAGACAGACCACAAACTACTTGTAGTGCCCCTTTCACAGAAGGAGCCTGAGCCGTGCAGTTCCCCCGTCACGTCTGTGCTCAATTGAGTTGTGGAGCGTGCCGTGTCTGTTGACTTTGCTCCTTATCAACAAGTCGCCACTTAATTCAATTACATTAGCAACGACGAACAAATACAAGGATGAGCCGGGAGGAGAGCTGAGCAGCAGAGCAGCGGAGCAACAGAGCGGACAGGGCCCCATGCAGCGGCAGGGGTGGCCATAGGCTGTGCACGGAGTCTGCGGCTAGACGACAGCTGAGCACCGACCGGGCCCTCACCCTGCCACTGCCATAAAGAATTTGATAGCCGCCGGCAGTTCCATTTGCATATTTTCCGCCTTGATTTGAATTTGAATATTCAGATGTGCTTTTGCGGTGTAACCGCTTGTTCAAACAGAGTTTAAATATTTTAGCCGAGACAATGGCAGGCTCAAACAATTTGAAAGCATTGCTCAAGGTCAATTGCTAAATGCTTCTCCTAAATGCTGCCGACAGCTTAGGGGCAAACAATTCGAATTGCGACAACTTCGAGCGGCATTACTGTGGCCAGCTGGTTAAATTCTCCAAGAGAAACAATCAATACCACAAGGATAGATAAGCTGGGTACGTACCTGCTGCTAGAATGCCACGTGTACTTATTTAGCTACACAATAGACTTACAGCTTGTGCTTCGTCCTGAGTAGAGGTATATATAATTGATTTGGAATCAATTGCAATGATTCTCCTAATTAAAAGAATGTTGTGAGGATTACCCATTGGAATTTACGCCTAAGTCAGGTATGTAGTTGGGGAATGAGTGTGAGTAAACTAAATTGTTTAGTAAATTAAATAGCCCCTTAGCAACATTAACATACGCCGCTGAGACTCAACAGCGAAAATGAGCAGATTGGAGAACTCCATTAAAGTGAAGTCAAATCAAAAGTTATTCGCGTGCTAAGGGCTCTTCTGAAGTACGCAAAAGTTTCACTCAACGGACCATCAGAGTAACAACAATTCACCGGGCTTGCTTCAATATTTATGGCATTCAAACAATTTCGTTTGAAAGGCATTTCTGGGCAACTTTGGGATATTAGTAAATCTTAACAAGAAGCGTGAACTCATTTTGCAGCGCACAGATGGAAGCAGACTCGACTGCATTAGCCAGCTTCACGATTTGGGTGGACATATCCGTATCCGCCTCTCCGTCTTCCTAATTGCAGCCAAAATAAGTCAACCTTCAGAAAGATTTTAGATAGCAAAAATAAATGCAATCTATAGGCGCCTTTATAAAAAAAAACAATTCAGTAATAGGGGAATAAAATTTCGAGTCAGTCTAATAGGAACGTTTAGATTAATTTGGCCAGCCAACTCATATGAGTCGATTTCACCATTAATTAGTCTATGTATAAATATAACCCCAAGCATAACTCTACGTTTAATTAGGGAGGGAAAGTTAATTAAAAGAAGTCTACTGGAGGGCGATGGTAAACGGACCTCAGGATTCCAGTTTAAACCACGAAGAGCGAACAATTAGAATTGTTTTCGCACAGATTCAATTCTATCTTGATGGGTCGAATATTGCGGACAACACACACATGATCCGTAATCAAGAATCGGACGGACAAGAGAAGTGTACACAATCTTCTTCGTATAGGGATCTTCAAATTTCTTCGACCAGCGCTTAACAAATTTTCACAAAACAGTTTAATGTACACTCAGAAAATCATTTTTCTATATATAAGAAAATCGCCCTAGAATCGAAATCGCCTTAAAATTTAGAAAATTTCTATGTTTAAGAAAAATTTTTCTACTTTTTAGAAAATGTGCCCCAAAAACGAATTTTTTAGAAAAAACTTCTCTATTGTCTAAATTTTAGGGTGAATTTGCTTATTGCCTTTTCTAATTTTTAGGGTAATTTCGCCTTTGATTTTAGAAAATATTTGATACAAATTTCGGGTATTTTGCCCTAAAATTAAGAAATTAAACGCTAATTTTAAGAAAGTTTTTCTAAAAGAATATAAAAAAAGAAAAAATGCTGCTTCGGTGACTTGAACCCAGGCCCCGCACAACAACACCCAAACCAACCACCCCACTAAACCAAGAGACTTTATTTTTTTTTTCCTGAAGGACACTGAGTGGACACTAGACGGGGTGTTGTTAGAAACAGTACATAAGTACAAATACCTAGTTGTGTTACTGACTTCAAATATGTCGTTTAAAAAACATTTTTCACAGAAATCGACAGACTCTAAAGTCGCTATTAATAGCACCTGGAAGCATCTGCTTGGGAAGAACAAAGTCAACAACAGCACCAAATATAAACTGTTTTTAGCCACATCCAGCGCAATTATGTGCGGCTCTGGGGATGTAGCCGATTCGAGGATGTAGAGCGATTGCTTCGTTTCTACATTAAAAAGATCTTTTACCTGCCTCTAAACACCCCGAACTACGCCATATACATTGAAACGGGCCTACCTACGCTGTTCCAATACACCCCACAGCTGCACTTCAACTATATAAGCAAAGCGATGCTGATGGTCTCTTCACGGCTTCCAAAAATCATAGTTGAACAACTTTTGGTAGACCGATCACAGCTTTTCCATGAATGAGATATTATAGCAGGATCCCACAACATAAGTACATACTCAAATAACAGCAGAGCTTGGGAAGCGTGGCAAACAGAACTATTACAGAAGATTGACGCTGGAGAAAAAAATGAGTTCGAACTGCACGCAAGGCAGAGTGATACACGATTCACATACAAGCGCCTACACTAAGAAAAAACTAGAACGAATAATTTGAGTACGAACGCTCTTGAAAAAAAATTTAGTCGCTCTTGAATTTTCAAGAATTTCGCTCTTGGAATCGAGATAAATTCGTTCTAATCGTTCTCAAATTTGTTTTTTATAGGCAAGGGGGGTGAGGGCAACTTAACTTTGAGAGAGTAGCGTTGGAGTCGCTCTCGCAGAAAGTGAGGGCGCATCCGCAGTTGGTCGTTGAGAGAATGAGAGCGCAGAGTGAGAGCGCATGAGCAGTTTGTTGTTGTGCGATGCGTACGAAAGGCAACTGGCAACACTTATTTATAAGTGTGATTTCGTCGCGTCTTTTAGCTTACGGAAGTTAGCTGAGCTCGTTAAGCTGCCCGTCGCCTGTGTGTGTTTCAGCCTTTCAAGGTACCGTGTTAAAGTCCCAGAAAAGTAAGCATAAAAAAAAAAAAATATCTATGTAGTTATCTCGAAATCAATCACAGTTTAAAACAAAGTTTGGTGGGTGGTGGTTGGGGTTGGTTTGGTTGATAATGGTGAGTGGGGACGGGGAGGGAGACGGACAACGTCGGTCGGGTCGGGTCGGTAGTGTCTCTACCACACCCCCCACCCCAAATATTCTTTTGAATTTTTTATTTTGAGAATTATTCGTTCTTGGATCAAGTACTGAAACTCTTGAATCAATAATTATTCATACTTAAATCAAGAGCTGAAACTCTTGAATCAGGAAGGTCGGGATCAAAAATTCACTCTTGAATCAAGAATTTCGCTTTTGGATCAAGAATTTTCACTCTTACCGTACTTTTGAGAACGAGTGCTCTTGATTCAAGAGCGAAATTCTCAATTTTTTCTCTGAGTGTAGGCATAACTATATGTTCTGTGAAAGTATCACAAAAATTGGGTCATTATATCTTATGGATCCCATTAAACACTATTTGAAAGTTGCTTAAGTGTGCGGTTCGGGTTTTTGGGTCCAACGAACCGGACCATGAACCGAACCCTTAAAATTTTTCGACTCCTCTAACCTAAACCCGAACCGGACCACTTTTTCGAAAAATTAGGTTCGGTTCACAGAATAAAGAAGTCTTTCCAACGACATACATATATAGGGAACGGGGAAATATCGAAATTTCTTGTAATCCTACGACATTGCTCTAGGTCAGATCTATATTATCACCGTCTATAATGGAGCGAATATAGTTCGAGCAGGAGAACTTTTAAATAACAACTGCAGAATGTAATGTTGATAAAGGTTGCTCAAGTGAATCAAAAGCATTTCTTGATTTGGACGCTGAACAAGTTACCTCAATATAATTACAGTTCGTTGTGATAAATTTAGTAGTTAACTATTTTTTAAGGAAGTTCAGTTTGATATTAGTACAAAGAGTTAGCACACTTTGTAAGAAACTCCGTACTCACAATATATGAAATCTTTTGATATAGAACATTGAAAAAACCGGTGCTAGACTGTGTGACGCGATGGAACTCAACCTACAAAATGTGTGAACGATTACTAACTCCTTAAGATTTTTGCGTTCAGAGTTCTTTAAAAGAGCTCCACCTAAAAACATCTGAATGAAACGTAGCTCAAAATATCTGTAATTTGAAGCACCCAAATTATAAAACTTTTTTAAAGCTGCAGGATCCACAATTACTACCAAGAGCTTTTTATTACGCTTGCTGTTCATTTCTAGCAATTATTCTAAAATCTTTAGCAAAATATTGTTTATTACTATCTAAGTGCTTCGATAAACGTTCTTCCATTAGGAGCTTAGTACCAATATTGGGTCCAGTGTTCTTAGACCCGAGATTCCCAACTATGTTAACTTCTAACCAAAAAAAATTTAGCAAAGCAACAGATTACAGTCATGTTGAAGCTCCGAAAAGAAATTCTTAATAACAGTTTTCAAAATCCAACTTTAAGTGACTCTACGTCTAATGGCAAGGAAGAGAAGTTTATTAAAGTAATAGAAAGCAATAAACATCATTTATCAAATATAAAATCTGTAAATGATGTTATAGATACCTTCGAAAATTGTCCAAGAGAACATACATCGACATATGTTTTCATATTTTGGAAAGGTCAAAAACACGAGGACTTAAAAAATATTGTCTTAACTATACTTGCAGTTCCAGCAACTCAGGTATGAGTTGAACGAGCCTTTTCAACACTTAAGTTTGATCTTTCTAATCTAAGAGTTAGTATAGATGAACAGCTCCTAGAAGATATAATGATTATTAACTTACACTAAGCAGTTCTCAAAAGTTGTGTCAGCTAATGAATTTGATAATTAAAATAACATTATAATAAAGAATATTATTTTGAAAAATAAGTATTAAAAAATCGAAGGTTTGCAGACTTGTTTATAATAGTAGTTTACATTTATTTAAAGCAAAACAAAAAGAAACTATGGTTATTTTTTACATTCGGAACTAATTGCTCAAATAAAATTTTGATTCTTCAACATGCCCTTCATCTGCCTGCTAACAAAAATGTAAAGTTTTTGATCAAATTCTGCTAAATCATTCTCAGTAAATTTGATCCCGAGCTCGAAAAATATGATCAACAAAATTTTTCTATGCTGTTTGCTCACCAAAATGACAGGGTAAAATTTAACAGACTCGCTCACTCTCTCAACAGAATACTAGATTTTGATTTTCTAGTGTTTTCTGTTTCGTAGTTATCGATGAGAGAACACACGAAACTGTCTTATTATAACAGTTTGATGGGGATAATTTAGTTCAGCTGTCAGCAGCTGAGCATAAGCAACTGAGCAAATTGAGCCAAATTCGATGTCTAATCATTTATATCCTTGTTTTAGCACTATATAGGTAGTGCAGCAAATTAAGTTAGATTAGCCGTTTACCTAAAAATCTGATCCAGCTCAATGGCATGCTACTGGATAATCTCCATGATTTATTTTTTATGTACAGCTCAGTAAGCGACTCAAACAGCTGGATCAACCCAAGCGCTTTCACGACAATCCTACACAAAAAAAATTAATGATATGATCTGGGGCTCCATATTATATATTTTTATATCAATAAAAAGCCGATATGACACACTTGACATTGACCTGTTCGAAAATATCAAAGTGAAATTTTCGACCATATCAAAATAATATTTCTTAAGATAATATTTTTTAAGATCAAATTGATATTTTGAAATTTAATTATTAAACATAGAAAAAAAAAATGAATTGGAAATGTTACTATTTATTTTTTTACTTAAGTACTTTATTAATTGCTTTATAGAAACAGAAAAATAACGAATTTATAATTTGTCGACCCCGCCTTGACCAGGGATCAAGCTCGGAACCATTTGAAGCGATGCCATTTACGATGATAAATCTGATTCTAAATTGAACTGTTAAGTCACTGTTAAGTCGCTGTCAAGTCACTGTCAAGTCACACTCAAGTCACTGTCAAGTCACTGTCAAGTCACTGTCAAGTCTCTGCGAAGTCACTGTTATGTCACTGTCATGTCACAGTTGAGTCACTGTTAACCCCTCTTCCCATTCTTGCACCCTCCCACTCCACACACCCAGAAACACACAACCCACCTGCTGCTACGGCAAATGGTAAAAACGCTTGACTTTGCAAATACACAATGCAAAGACAAGGCGTACCCAGTATAGTCTGTCGAAAAGACAAAATTTTGATAGTTTGAGTCCGCCAGTCAAACGTCAGTACAACCCCGCAAGCAATATGAGCGTTTTCCGACACTTCTGACCCTTTCTTATGAGAATTCACCATCATAATGTGCACAAAAAAGAGTCCGGAATGAGGGTTTTTGTTCTATGAAAACGGTCGCACTTAATGTGAAATTTTTTTGAGTCTAATATGATTTTCTTTTTCTGACACAGATGTAAGTGCTTTCACCCTCCTAATGAAGCATTTAAAACCCTCATAAAAGTTGCTTTTCTAGGCACTTGAAGGGCTACTGAAAGGTTCTTTCCAGACGCATATTGGAGTGCAGATCCGGAAATGCTCAGACATAAGTGCTTTTTATGAGTCCTTGCTTAGAGGTCGCTGAATGTGCCCCGAATACTATCAAATTTATGTTTTCACTCTACAGAGCTCGGCTCTTTTCAGACACATTGCGGGGAAGAGCTTAGCTCTAAAAACAATTAATCAAATTCAAATGCAACCAAATCAACGGTAACAGTGCAGTGCGACCGGTTCAAATTTGGAAGGGCGTTGAACTGTCAAACTGGAACGTACGCTAACCCCCATCGGAATTAGCTGTCAATTCCGCTACGGACGGTTTAGTTTGTCCTAGAACTAGGCTTAACTACTAGGCGTCATTGTGACGTCACAGAATCACAATTTTGTAGTTCTTGACATTGATTAAAATGTGTGCTACAGTAACCAAAATGAAAATGAATTGAAATTATAGCAACAATTCAATTAAGCCAAATTAAAAGTCAAAAAATTCGAAATTCCCCTCCTATATGACGTAACAGAATCACAAAGCTATGCGCATGCGAAATGGAGCAAGTGTTTGCACTTTTTATTAATTGTAAAATATGCTTAACGCAATAACTCAATAAATCACTTCTAGTGTAAACAGCTTTTATAACAAAAATCACGCACTGTGAAGAAAGCGGGACTCCACGACCATTACGAACACTGCTACAGGCTATAAGTTGTCAGCGCCAAAACTTGTGCGAAGTGGCAGCACTGTTCGACTGACTTGAAAGAATTTTTTGTCGTGTGCAAAATTTTACAATTTGTTTAATACATTTCGATGCTAGTATTAACTTTACGTTTTCCTACTCGTTTCTGGATACGTGTTTATTCTGTGTTAAATTTCCACACTGGAGCCTGCTTGGAATAATGTACGTAAATTAAATGGTTCTAATTTGTGTGACTCGCATAAAAAGTGGAACTGTATCTTTATTTTCAGGGAAATCGACGCACTCTACACCCTTTTTGCTGGCGTTCAGTTGGTCGCTGTTGCGATAGCTTGTCTGTACTTGGCAAAATATTTGCTTAAATATTATTGTAAACTCCAGACCATTTAATACCGCGAGGCTCCACTATCGCCCGTCAGTCAGACTCGTTTGCTGCAGCTGAAGCGTAAAACTCTCGTACTGGACATGGACGATACCCTGGTGCATGCCTGTCGCATGTCTCGGAACAGACGCTATATGCCAACTGTACCACATGATCGGACGGGCATAGTCTTTCGGGTGTATAAACGTCCGTATGTGGATTACTTTCTGCACAAGGTATCGGAGTGGTACAATGTGGTAATCTATACGGCCGCCACGCAGGGCTATGCCGATCAAATACTCAACAATTTGGACCTTGAGAGAAAGTATTTTTGTCAGCGCTTTTATCGGAACGACTGCATTGATATCCACGGGACTCCAAGCAAATTCCTGGGTATTATCAATGAGGACTTGGCCAACACTTTGATTATTGATAATTCGGCCGTGGAGTGTGCCTGTAATCCAACGAAATACATAAACATCACAGACTTTAATGGAGATCCCAACGATTGTGAGCTGCAAAAGTTGCTGGTACTACTCGACTGTTTGCGCTTCACCAGGGATGTGCGTAATGTGCTAAAACGTAACACAGAAATGGTAGATCTTGTGAATGCCTTGGTGCACTTGGAACCAGAACTAATGGAGCAAGTTAACTTGGCAGATGATTATGGCTTAATGAATGAATAAAGTGTTTTTTAGAGGCTGTAATAGCTCTAAAGTTCGGAAACTTCTCGAAACTAAGTTCATGGCATCTTTTTAATCTTTTCTATGAAAATTTACAGGAGAAGGCTTGTAAATGAATGTCACGACCTGCGGAGAATTTTTCGCTTCACCCAGCTCCTGCGCCTACCCTTAGAATTGGAAGGACTCATCATTAGACCCCCGATTTAATGTTGTTCTTCATTTTCGCACTGAAGAACCTCCAATTTTGGACTCAGAAAATAGACAAATTTAATTGCGGATCGAATAAAAAATACACAACAGGAATATGCATAGTTTTATGCATGAAAGTTATTCATTATGCGCTTTTAAAGATTTTCAGAAATTAAGGTTTAAGTCCTGGATTGAAGGGACTATTTATACCCTTATAGAGGGTATATTAAAATAGTCCAGATATTTGTAACGCATAGAAGAAAGCATCTTCGACCACATAAAGTATATATATTCTTGATCAACATGACTAGCTGAGTTCATATTGCCATGTCCGTCTGTTTTGTTGGTATCTCCTCCGTCAGTTTTAAAGCTATTTTAACCTTTGCACGAAGTCTTTTGGTAAAAAAACGCTGCACATTTGTCTGAACCGGCCGGATCGGATGACTATATCATATGGCTGCTATAGGAACAATCGGAGGAAAAAGTAGTTTTAGTTTTAAAATCTTTTTGGTCTTCAACGCGAACGTGCCTAAATTCGTATTTATAAGTTTTCTATGCTTTTACGAAATTCAACCAAGGTTTATGAAAATCGGTCAACTATATAGTACACAGTGGAACTCTCAAAATAGCCTGGGAACGGGACCAATAAATTGTGAAACTGTAGGCATCAGGTAGCAACACCTCATACCCAGTTTTTCTTGATCACGTCAAGCTCGCGTTTATTGGGCACATTTATACTAGCAACACACAGATACAACATCTGTTGCTGGTTAAAAAAGATGACAGCTAACATTTGTTAACATTAACAACAGATGAAGCGAGTTACCACAATTGTTATACCAAATTTTCGCCTCCAATGGAGGTCTAACTTAGAAAATGGAATCAATGGAAACCACTCGATAGAATTTTTAAAGATTTTAAATATATTGAGATGCTGACCAACAAAAATGTTTCCTTAAAAGATGGGAACATGCATCGAAAAACCGCGATGGTGGGTATCGAGTCCATAAAGGCCATAAACTAGAGATAAAAATAGACCGAATTGCGTTTTCAGTATTACCAAAGGAGCCTTGGTTCGAGGTTTATAGGCATTTTTATACTCTGTACCACAGGTCCACAAAGTATATTAAGTTTGTGCAAAAGTATGTAACAGCCAGAAGGAATCATCTCCGATTCTATAAAGTATTTATATTCTTGATCAGTATCAACAGCCGAGTCGATATAGCAATGTCCGTCTGTCTGTCTGTCCGTCTGTATGAACGCACAGATCTCAGAGATGGTAAGAGATGGAAGTTTGACATGTATGGGACATATATTTCTTATACTTGCAGGCAGATCAAGTTTATTTTCAATTTTTGCCACGCCCCCTCCCTCCCCCGCAATTTGGAAAAAACTTCATATCTCCTACAGTTTTGGAGATAGATCGTTAGTTCCTTCCTTGAGATACCTTGAGATACCTTGTAAACAAAATTATTTATCGATTTGCTGAAGGAATGATAAAGATCAGATGAACGATACTCAAGTTATGGGCAAAAAATAAATGTTTACATATTTGTTTGACAATTTTGGACTTAGACTATTCCTGTTCCAGATGAAGCTTATTTTAAATTATTGCCACGCCCCCGCATTTTGGAAAATGTCTCCCACAGTTTTGCATATAGATGGTTCGTACCTACTTGCCATATATAGTAACTAGCATTATATATCGATCCATTGGTAACGATCGGCAGCGCTGCTTTCTGCTGCTACTGCGGCAGCAAAATACATTCTGAGCATACACTTCCGCAGGTACAGAGTATTATGTTGTCGGGCTCGACCGACTTTCTTACGTGTTTACAATTCGGCGTATGTTCCAAGCATATGATTTCAAATTCCGGTTATCATAGCCAAGCCGTTTGTTGGCTCGTGTTTGCTTGAGTGTAGGCGCTTTTTTATTGAAGTTCTATTTTCGTTTCGTATACCCTATACCAAAGGACCTAGATTGGCCAACATTTCGGCCGGAATGGCCGAGGGTCCTTGGCTTGTGGATGTAAACCTGTGATTTCAAATAGCCCGACAAAAAGAAGTTTGGAGGCTTCAAATCTGGTGAACGCGGCGGCCAATCAAAATCACAATTTTTTGACAGAGAATACAAATGGTACTATTGTTGTGAAGATGGATTAATTGTTGACTTGACTGGAGTTTATCCTGGCCCTAAAGCGTAACAGCACTCGAACAGAAATAAGTCCAAAATTGTCAAACAAGTATGTAAAAATTTGTGTGATTGTGTGATTATATGAAGAACTATATTTAAATTTCACACCAATCTTTAGCAAAGTATACTTTCGGGGATTTAATGTTAAATCAATCGATTTTCTGTTAACACACTTAAAAAGTATACTAGATTGTCGAACTGTGCTCAGATATCCGCGAATAACTTTGTTATCAGGTAACCGAGTTCATCGAGACAATATTTGTTCAACGGAGACTTAAATGGAATAAAATAGTTAAACCAGTTGTGGTCAAAGTATAAATTTCCAAAAGAAAGTTGAAAATACCAGATCGGTTACCCGCGTTTCTCAACCATTTCGCTAAGATTTTAAAACCATTGATTACAATATATTAGACTCTCGTCGCTATCAGAACTAGCAAAGTTATTTAAATTCAGATAGTCCATTTGCGAGTTATTTCAAGTTAAGTGAGCAAAATGATCAATAAACAGTTTTTGGACATAAGCTCATACGAAAAATTGGCAAATCGCGATTTTTTTTTTAACTTTGGGGTCCAACGAATGATAACTGACCTATGACATGCCCCGTGCTTCGTATTTATACGTTCAAATGTGCGCTCTAGAATATTGGCAAAACTTCTTAACTGGTCCTGATTCAGATAAATATCCAGCTTCATATTACCAACCTACAGACCAGATTTTAAGTTCATAGCTTGAATGAGAGCTGAGATGAGCTCAGATATGGCTCTGAACCACTTTATAACCGTTTTTAAACTCTTTCGTGGTCGGGTGCGGCTCAGCGGTTGGTGTGTCGGCCTGCTGAGCGGGAGGCGTGGGTTCAATCCCGCCTCGAACCATCCAATAAAAAGTTTTTTTCTTTCTTTATAAATTAGCTTTTAGACATCCGGTCACCTTCACCAACTATTGGCGCCAGCTGTGTAAAGTAACTAGCCATGAAAAAGCAAAATTCTCAAGCTTTGCCGTTCAAATTCGTCGTTAAAATGCAGGACCCTTTCTCTGGTGCGAAAATTTATAAGCACACACGCCAAGAGATTGAGAGAAGCTTGTTCTGGCCCTCTTTCTTTGGTGCCAATTTTACATTTTACAACCTCTTTTTAACTTACGCTCTCTTTTTATACCCATGCAGAGGGTATATTAAAATTGTCCACATGTTTGTTACGATCTGAGTTGATGTGGCCATGTCCGTCAGTCCGTCCGTCTGTTTCTATGCTATCTACTCAATCACTTTTAAAGCTATCTTGACCAAACTTTGCGCGAAGTCTTTCAGTACAAACAAGCGCACCTAAATCTGCCCGATTCGATTCGAAAACGTATGGGACACTGTACCTTTGACATTTATTTAAAAAGAATATGTGATCGAGCATATATTTGCATGGGCAAAAACGCAAACTTTGAAATTCAATTACAAGAGAACCATGGTCGACCACCAATTATTTTCTGCACCTAAATTCTTCATAATTCGTGGTCTATCGAGGAAAATTAGTTTCAGAATTTTAAGAGCTACTTACCTTAAAGTAAACATTTACCAACGAAATAGCTGTCTCTTGCATATCAACGAGGAGGAGCAAATTTATAAGTTCAAAACTTCTTACATGATGAATGTGAAGAGATACTTGACCTATGAAAATGGCTGTCAGGCATCTGTACCGTGACATTAATCGCCATTAATGCATAAAATGAGCAACTTCTCATTATAACCATCCGATCCAAAATCGAAGGATTGCAGAATTTAAATTAAAGAAAAAAGTTAAAATTGCTTTGTCAGTCTCAACATTGCAAAACAATAGAACAATAAAATATAATTGATCTTTAACTAGGAGTATTTCAAATCTGGTGTCGATGCAACACTTGTACCCCATTTGCAAGTATGGACAGAAATTTACGTCGTCTCAAAGCTGGTGGCCCGCCAAAAGTGCCGAAATTGGCCGAAGACTTCACATCAGTTTTTGAAAACGATAAACAGCTGGTGGAATTCGGTATGTGCTGGAGCCTAACCAATAAATAGTTTTATCAAACAACTGTAATTGAAGATAAATAACACTAGTTTACACCATTTGCGATCCCGACCATTGCAGTCATTTCCAAAAATGCAGACCTAAAATTTTTGAGTGGGGCCGTTTTCGAGAAATTGCGAAAAAGCTAGTTTTTTGATTGTGAAGAAAAGTAGCTTTAGAAAACTGTGAATATCTTCAGTATCGGTTTGTTTATAATGAAATACTTTATTGAGTCGGAAATGATTCCTTCTCCCTGTTACATACTTATGCACAAACTTATTATACTCTGTGTACCTTTGGTAAAAAGTATAAAAATACAACGCCACATTAAACAAGAAAGAAAGTCGGTCAAGCCCGACTATAACATACTCTGTATCCTTAACGTCGCAGCTCGCATTTGCTCACGAGTTATACGCGCTCATCTCTAAGTTTCACTCTCTCTCTCTCTCTCTCTCACTAAGATTGCCGTTCAATAGAATGCTGTGGTGCACTGGCGTATGCAGGGGGGGGGGGGGATTTCGGGGGTTAACCCCCCCCCCCCCCTGGCGAGAAATCACTTTTCTCTTTTCAGAAAAATATAAAATAAAATTTTTGATGGTCTAGCCCTGGTTTAGTGTTGGATAATTTTCGTCTTCACTGTTGTGAACTATTGGTTTGATCTAGTTCAATTCCAATAATTGCGTGGACTTCGCTCGTTCCATTCTTAAGCCTTTGACTTTAATTCAATTAAAATGACTTCAAAGAAAAGAAAAAGTCATGATTTGACGTACTATTTTTCTAAAGAACAGAAGAAAAGTGATACAAATGAAATTGAAGGTACAAATGTGTCATTGATTGTAAACGCAAATGTAGCAGTTGAAGTGGAAAGTGAAGTTGCCATATTTTTTGAAGATGCTGATTCTAAACAAGATATAGTGTGTTTTGTCAATCAAATAATCAAATCATCCCAGATGGCAAAAGGCACCAATGGTTTATGCAACGCATTCAGGTTCCACCAGTCTCATTTAAATTTCCGGAAAGTGAAAAGCGAAACTTGCGTTTTAATCGCAATTGGCTGTCTCGTTGGCCATGGCTAACTTACTCAATGTCTACGGATGGTGCCTTTTGTGCCGTTTGCGTCTTTTTTGGGACTTCAGCAATGCATAAAAAGCTGGTTAAAGAGCCATTTAAAAACTGGAAGGATGCGGTCGAGGTGTTCAATAAGCACCAGATAACACCCATCCATCAATCCGCTGTATTGCGGCAAGTATCACGAAACGAAGTTGAAAATCTACGTGTCGACTCAATCAAAGCGCAAATAAACACTACATTTGCGGAGCAAGTGCGTCAGAATAGAGCTAGCCTACGATCTATTATTGAAACCGTGATCTTCCTGGGTCGCCAAGGACTTGCTTTACGTGGCCATGCTGAGCAAAATGACATTCTGGAGCAGTCGGTCGAAAATGACGGAAATTTTCTCGCGCTGCTGCGATATCGAATATCGAGTAGACGCTGGTGATAACAAACTGAAGCAGCTTTTAGAGACTGGGCCAAGAAACGCCAAATATGTAAGTCCTCTAATCCAGAACGAGATAATTAATGCATGTAATCGAGTTATTACGACTCACATTGTTGAGGCAATCAACTCCTCAAATGCATTTTCAGTTCTCGCAGATGAGACAACGGATATCGCAAATGTAGAGCAATTTTCATTATGCTTTAGATATTATGATGTCAAACAAAAACATATACGAGAAGACTTCCTTTTTTTTTGTGCCTGTCATTGACGTAACTGGAAAAGCTTTGGCAGAAGTAATTATCAACACGATGAAACATCTAAATATCGAAACTCAAAAGATGGTTGGCCAAGGATATGACGGCGCTGCTGCAATGAGTGGACGTTTTAAAGGAGATCAAAAATATGTTCGAAATGTGCTCGAACATGCTATATATGTCCATTGTGCTGCACATTCATTAAACTTGGCCATTTCTGATGCTTGCAGTATTCCATCAATTCGAAACTGCATGGGATCGATAAGTATAAGTAGTATATGCTCATTTTTTAATACTCCAAAGCGGCAATCAGTCTTAACAAAAAACATTGATCTTTTGGAAACGACTTCTTCAGCGAGAAAATTAAAGAAGCTGTGTCCAACCCGGTGGGTTCAGCGTCACGAGTCTGTAATGGTGTTTCTGGATCTTCAGACAGCAGTTATTGTTTCTCTAGGCGAAATTGCAGAATGGGATGACAATAAGAGTGCATCGTTGGCACATCAATTGGGTACATTAATTAAAACCCAAGAGTTTCAGTGTGCAATTAGAAGCATAGCAGCCATATTCGCAGTCGCATTGCCACTTAGCCGACTTCTTCAAACTGAATCAGCGGACGTGGAAACAGCGATGAAAAATACAAAGACCGTTACAGCCGAACTGGAAGATATGCGAAAAAATGCTGAAACTGTGTTTGAAAACATATTTTCTGAGGTTTCAGCGTTCTGCAAGGAAAATTGCATTTCTATTGTGATTCCTAGACGCTTATCAGGACTAATAAAAGGTAGCTCCGACCAGTCAAAGTCCAATGCAATGCATCAGCAGAGATGCATTTTAGGGTTGCAATATTTCTGCAATTTTTGGATTCTGTACTGTCACAGATTAAACACAGGCTATCTAACCATAAATCAGTGTTCCTTGGCTTTAGCTGCATTCAAAAATATAGTCAAAATTGGAGCTCGGAGGATGACAGCAATGCAAAAACAATTTTGGAACGCTACTCTACATTTGTTACCTGCTCAACTGCTGAGGGAATTCCCGAAATAAAGCTTTGGAGACGACACATGGCCAACGCTTTGCATCCAAAAACCATGAAAGAAGCAATGCAGAAAACTGACGCGGTAGTGTTCCCAAATGTTTATATTCTGCTGCAAATATTCATGGCATTGCCAATTACAACATCGGCTGCCGAAAGATCTTTTTCTTCTTTGAAGATTTTAAAAACATATTTGCGGAATTCGATGGGAGAAACCCGCTTAAATGGACTGGCCCTTTTATATATTCATCGTGACATTAAGGTCAGCGCTGATGACGTTCTGAACATCCTCGGTATGGAGCAACGGAGATTGGTGGAGACTGCTATTAAATAAGTATATATAACTTTAATCAAAAATATAATAAGAAGTCGTCAAATACATATTTTAAATACTCTACTAAGAAAGTATTGATTAAAAAAAACTTGTTAAGAGCAGGGAGCCCATTTTTGTAATGTGTCGCTAAAAATCGAATTACACACAAATAATAAATGATATGATATGATATCTGAATTTTTCTCGGGAACAGCTTATCAGAAATGTATAAAGTTAAAAAAATGTGCTCAGAATTGATGTGGTTATCAATTTGGGATAGGTTCAAAAACATCGGAGCTGTAGGGTTGCAGAGTCAAAATTTCGAAAATCGCCAAATTTTTGCATTTGTCTTTTAGTTATGACAGGAAAAAAATTCATCCAAATCGGTTGATTGGTTCCACATAATAAAAAAAAATCACCTAAAATTTCCAAGTAAAATGTATTTTAATAATCATCTTTTTGGAAAATTGCAAACGTTTTATGACTTTTTTTGAAGTTTTTTGATAAAAAAAACATGGAATTTTTAAAAATACGAGTTGTCGATGAACATTTTATTCATATACGAGGGTCAGAAAAAAAACAAATTAGATTTGTAGAACATATTGTCAGATCTGCTTGAAAGTTGTACGGAATGTTTTTAAGACCCTAATAGCACGTTTAAGCAAATGAAAAAAATAAAAAAAAAATTTTCTTGCTGTAGATCCTACGCTTAAACCCCCCCCCCCCCCCCCCCCCCCCCTGGAAAAATCCTGCATACGCCACTGCTGTGGTGATGGGTGGGGGGGGGGGGGGGGGTGGGAGGTGTTTACTGGCCGTTTTTTGCTCATAACTTGAGTATCGTTCATCCGATCTTTATCATTCCTTCAGCAAATCGATAAATAATTTTGTTTACAAGATATCTTTAGAAGGTTCGAACGATCTACTGTAGGAGATATGACGTTTTTTCCAAATTGCGAGGGCGGGAGGGGACGTGGCGAAAATTGAAAATAAACTTAATCTGCCTGCAAGTATAAGAAATATATGCCTTATACATGTCAAACCTCTATCTCTTACCATCTCTGAGATCTCTTCGTTCACATACGGACGGACAGACAGACAGACGGACAGACAGACGGACATGGCTATATCGAATCGGCTGTTGATGCTGATCAAGAATATATATACTTTACAGGGTGGGAAACGATTCCTTCTCCCTGTTACATACTTTTGCACAAACTTAATATACTCTATGTACCTTCGGTACAGAGTATAAAAACTACGTTCTTACGCCAGCTATTTCCAAATAGAAATAATTTGTAAATAACTAACTAACTGTTTATACGCTAAATACCATCCGTAAATAAATCTATTTTTTAGTGCTGCCGGACTGCCATCCAGCAGTTTCATGGATTTATTTTCTTTCATTAGTCCAAGATGTACCTTGGTATCCGCCTTGGTTCAATTGCAAACAAGCGCTGCAGGTTTTTATCTTCAATATTTATTTTTTTCCTTCGCCTGCAGTCGATAGAAATGACAATTACAATATAGCAGTGCTACCATATAGTTAAAAACAGCAAAATCACTGAATAGAGTGGCAGCGCCTAGCACACTATTTGCAAATAGTCTACTAATCAGTAGTAATTGTTTTCCTGACTTAGCTATTTACAAATAACGAATTAACTCAGCGTTTATACGCAATAATATGTCAGTCACAAAATTGTTATTTGCAAAGAAGACGTACGTATAAACGTAGTAGTAGTTAACATTCCAACTATTTTATTTAAGGGCTACTATGACCTGCCCAAATTATTTTGTACCTGGTTATTTTGCATGTGAAGCATGTGATTGACTGTGGTTAAAAAATGAGTTCAAGACGTCAAATTAAATGTAAAAATTATCCTAATAAATTGTGTTACGCTTGCGGGCATTAAATATTTTCAACTCCGCTAACAATTTAGCCGACATTGCATAAAGCTTATCGCTTATTTTTTAATACTGCACTAAAAATTAAAAATTTTGATATATGAATACAAGAATATAAGATGGTTATTTAAGATTTTGGTTTCATAGCTACATGTACAGGTTTCTATATTTGCTGAACAATATAACATTTCCGTGGAAGTTTTCGGAATGTCATATCCCCAAGTGGTTTCGTTCATAAAACCAATTCCGCATACATCCTCGTTAGCCCGACCTGTTTGCCCAAAAAAAGCAGCAAGGGCCTCAAGATTCTCGTTCATAAACAGAATATAGCACGAGTGATGCGGAACTCAATAATGCTTCAATCCTCTTTACACAGTTTGCTCTTAACGATAACGATATGCTAATACATAATTCAACCAAGTTTAATTAAAGTCGGTCAACTATATAGTACAGCTGCCATACAAAATATAGTTCTTAAAAAAACCTTAGAAGGAAAAACTTTTTGTTTTCAATGCTATCGCTCCCAAGGTTGTTACTGATCAATATTACATGCTACCACACAATTATGTCATGTTTGATCCAAATCGAATGACTATAGCATATAGCTGTCATAGGAACGATCGGCCGAAAAAGTAATTCTAGTGAGAAAAATTTTTTTTTTTCAATGGTAGGGTCTTCATGTTTTCCAGTTATGAATATTATCGGTTTCCACACAAGTTTGGGAAGTTTGGTAATAATGTAATGAATATATCATATGGCTGCCATATAACAAACTGGCAAGCAAATGGTCAGAGTAGTGGTGCCATCTATTGCTGAGTTTGGGAAATAACTCAGCTAAGAATGTTCGTCGAAAATCATTTAAATCCTTAATTTATATAAATTATACAAGCTACAAAGATATATTTTTTAGAATTTTTTTTCTTTTTTTTTAAAAACAATGGATAGAGAAAGTCAAATTTAATTTAAGGTACCATATATAAAATCTGTTAAATTAAGAATTTAATCACTTGGAAACTCCATCTGGATTTTCCGTATATGGTCAGTCCAATAGAACTTATAGTGCTTAACTACAACAATACCGAGGCATAAATCATTTTGGGAGTTTCTCAAAATCATAAAACAGGACGAGTTTCAAAAGTTCACCGAACTGACGAAGACTTTATATGGAGATATAAACGCTGTTATTAATTTGAGGAAAAGATCAAAATTAATAGAAAAGTTATTGACATAGATACCTGCCTTATTGCGATTTCTTGCCAAGCTCAAAATATAATAATTAACAAACTAGATGAATATCCAAACAGCGACGAGCATACAGAGTTCGAGGAGAAAGATGAAGAGTTTCATATTCAGACGACCTTACTTGAGAAAATTGTACACAAAATATTAACTCAGTGGTTTTTGAACGGTGCATGCGCACCAAAACTTGTATTAATTGTACCGAAAATCTAAAAAACAAGAACTCCAAGCTAACTTCGTCTGTGCCGATGTTTTTATACCCTTGCAAATGCTGTTTTTGAAATGTCAACATTTAAGAACGCTTACATAAAAATCATAAATTTTTCTAACTAAAACCTTCATTTTCCGACAGATAAACATCTGATTTCGACCAAATTTCGAGAATCTTTTTGAAACCATATCAAATTAAAAATCGCCGAGTTTAAGGACGATAAAAAAATCAGGGCTGCAAACCAATTTTAAGCCGAACCGGTTCGAACCCGGAATTTCGGCTTTTTTTTTACTGTGAACCAAACTCTGAACCGAACCACGGGGACGCAAATAATTGAACCCGAACCCGTTCCGAACCCAAGCTTTTGGTTCGGTTCAAAAAAAAAATGTCTTCGATTTGCTATTTTCTCCTTTTCGCACTCCCAATGGCTATTAACGTACTTACATACATATATGTATGTACAATGTACATATGTAAAACAATTTAAATACGAGAAGAATCAAAGCGAGCTATTGTATGAAGTACTTCTTTGCTTACCTATATACATATGTATACATTCATACGTATGCGTAATTTATATTACATACACATGGACCACAATATTTCCAGTCAGAGATATTAATTTGTAATATACTACAAATTCAATGTAAACACCTATGTACACTGCACAATGTATTGAACGCTTTATTCTTCATCTTATACATATACATATGCGCCAATCTAACCAACCCGGTGCATGCTACTACAGAAACATGTCAGCCGAATACAAACAGAAGTGTGTGCCATACGCAGCGTTGCCAATTTAGCTTTTTTCCTACCAGATATAGCTATTTTGTAAGTTCGAAAGCCAGAATCTATTCAGTTTTGCCGAAGAGTGCAATTCTAGCTTATTATTTGACATTGTTAAGCTATTTTACACTAATCTCTGTTAAGTTTGGTGGGAAAAATAGCTAAATTGGCAACACTAGCCAATTAGGCGCAAAGAAGTATCGAAACAGAAAAAGACATAAAACAAAAACAAACAATACAGAACAATAAAAACGCGCATTTCATTTCGTTTGAGAAGGTGTGAAGCAATGACGACAAATTTAATATACATACAATGTAAGCACTGATAAGTCAGAATGTCTCGAATGCAAACTAAATATGAACGACGGGCATGCAGCAAATTCAATGCGGCACCTTCAAAAGAAGACAAAGGCATTTTTGATCAAATTATTGTGAAAAAATGTTCCAGCAATCGAGCGCCAATCTCACGTCAATCATAATCGACGTCTTACAATGTATTTATGCGTCAGGTGTATTCCTACTGTATTGTAATTTTGTATATATTGGGTATAAGGTGCAACGAACCGAGGTTCGAACCAAAACCAAAGCCCAAAAACGTCGAACCTCAAATTTCCGAACCTTAACCGTTGGTAAATTTTGGTTCGAACCTGCAAACCGGAGGTTCCGAAAAATTTTTTGGGTTTGCAGCCCTGAAAAAAATAGAGGAAAGCTAACTTCGACTCGACCAAAGTTTATATACCCTTGCAGCTTGATTAATTTATATAAATTAAGGTTTTAAATGTTTTTTGTCGAACATTCTTAGCTGAGTTATTTTCCAAACTCAGCAATAGATGGCGCCACTACTTTGACCATTTGCTTGCCAGTTTGTTATATGGCAGCTAAAAGGTATATTCATCAGATTTGGATCAAACTCGTCAAAATTGTGTGGAAACGGATAATATTCATATCTGGAAAGCTTAAACACGCTACCATTGAAAACAAAAAAGTTTTTCTCACTAGAACTACATTTTCAACCGATCGTTCCTATGGCAGCTATGTATATGCTATAGCCATCCGATTTGAATCAACCTTAACATATTGATCAGGAACAAGTTTGAGAGCGATAGCGCATTGAAAACAAAAAAGTTTTTCCTTTTAAGACTTTTTCTCTGAACTATCTTTTGTATGGCAGCTATACTATATAGTTGTCCGATTTTCATCAAACTTGGTGGAAATGTGTAAAATCTTAGAAAACTGAAAAATGCGAGGTTTGGGGGCGGTATATAAAAATTGTCCAGATGTTTGTAACGCATAGAAGGAAGCATCTCCGACCACATAAAGTATGTATATTCTTGATCAGCATGACGAGCTGAGTTCATATAGCCATGTCCGTCTGTTTCTATGCGATCTCCTCCGTCAGTTTTAAAGCTATCTTAACCAATATTTGCACGAAGCCTTTTGGTACAAATACGCTGCACATTTGTCGGAACCGACCGGATCGGATGAATATGGGCATTTCCACGAAACCAAACCAAAAGCCGAAAACATCTATTTATTTAATGCATTTTCTATTTAATTTTATGTTTTTTAGGATTATGCAAGAGGATACACATATAAATTTTTTAAAAACATCACAAGGGACAGCGTCACAGAATGGCTTGTCACGTATCTTATGTCACGTTGCGTATCATAATGAGTCAAATATAAACAAAAGGAAAATTTATTTTTGATCGAATCAATTACAACAACAACATTGCAGATCATATTAAAGTTAGTTGCATATAAAAACTCGAATGCATTCCGCAGAGATTTGCTCTTTAGTGAAAGCAGTCAATGCGCACTTGTATGCCTTTTTGTCTGCCTGTATCTTAGGACCTTACTGTCTACAACTCTCAGCTTTTACATTGAATAAAGTGCTACTCAAGTGCTATCCAAAAATCAATATGCGGAAATTGATGGTAATATTTTTCATTGTTTTTATTCATAATAAAGGCAAAAAATTCGTATCCTCGTAATCCCGTATTTATAAGTTTTCTATGCTTTCACATAATTCCACCAAGTTTTATGAAAATCGGACAACTATATAGTATAGCTGCCATACAAAAGATATGTCTGAAAAAAAGTCTTAGTAGGGAAAACTTTTTTGTTTTCAATGCCATCGCTTCCAAACTGTGTTATTTATTTAATTATTCTTTAAATTTGCAGAATCCTTTTTGAGGTGGACACAGAAACCAAATGTAATAATTTGTATACCTAAAAAAACGTATCATAATTTTCTTTTTATTGTTTATAAAGCAATATATTATTTTATTTTTTAATAATCTTCGCTTACTAATTTGAAATACGTAGAGCATGCAAAGCTTCTACCACCTGAGCATTACCTTTTTGTGGAAGACAAGGCAGATGCTGTACTCTCCACAGGGCACAATTTTTAGGTAATCGTCAAAAAAAAAGGACCAAAGGCGAATCGCCTCATTTTTAAGAATAACTTTTATAAAAAATAGAAAATTTCTTCTAAATATCAGGTGCATTTTTCTACGACAATTTTTACCATTTTTACCGCTATATTTACAATTTATGCCACGCCCTCTACCGCCCCCTCAATTTCCCATAGTTTTGTAGATAGATGGTTCGTCCTTTTTAGAGATATTTAGTAATTAAGATTATTTATTGATCCGCCAAAAAATGGTAAAGATCGGATGAACGATAGTTGAGTTATAAGAACAACAACAACAAATAAATTATGATGAGTTGCTCCGGCCGCAAGGGCCGCACTTGGGCAGCACTTGACACACTTGATGGCTTTTTTGCCACCTTGTGTGGCTTTTGATGCCCTTGTTCCACTAGCACATTCTAGAGGTCATATGCTGTTTGACCTAAATGACCTCATTCTTTATGTGTATTTTCTCAGAAAAGATAAATGTCCAATCGCTAGATGATCCGCGACGGATGTTCAAGCACTTTCACGGATGGTCTAGCCACTGTAAAAGGCTAGATTTTCTATGGATATACTATCGAACTGCCTGTGTCAATGGCGTTCCATGGGCGAAGACGGTTTTAGCTCTGTGGGATTTATCGCTCGAAAGTTTTCGATATGCTACAGAACTTCGAGCGATTTCCTTTTTTAAGATTGTTCACAAACTCTTTCGAACTTGACACCGCAAGAGAAAACAAGAACAAGCCTTTTTATGCGGTTTTATTAATATTTTTAGATGTAAAGTAATTAGTTCTTTTTTTTTTAAACAAAATGAACTTAGTATTCTTCAACGGAGTTGAATGTTTTTATATCAAACAACAAAAATTCAAGTTTGCCGCCAGCTTGCTTTAATTAAATAAATGCCTCTCACACGAGAGATGGCAATCGACGATTTAGGGAAGACGCAAATCCGTAAGGAGACGATAGAGTGCAGCCGTCTTGGATTCGCATCGGACCCTCTTTCTAAATCAGACGATATACGTAGGCTAATTTCTGTGGGTAATGCTCCTGCTGCTTGAAAAGTACCTTTGGCCCAGCTTTATTTAATTGAAGCAATCGGAGGAAAGGTTGGCCAAATGCATGGTCAGTTTGTTCCAGGCTGCAGCCACCTGACGCCCTTTGTGATATTGCGGGCTAAGTCCCTATGCTCCTCCATAAGAGCCAAGAAAATTTCGCTCTGGACATCAGTTTTATGCTTTCGCTATTATAATTTATTGAAATTATAAACAATTCGAAAGAATAATAAAATTAACTAACATTATTTTGCTTTTAGAGTTGCCACTTTTTTGAACTCAAACTGGCGGAAATCGATTTACAAAATGTAAAATAAATAAGCAAAAGGATCAACGCAAAAGATAATGCTAATCAATCTAATTTTTTTATCTTTATTTCAGCACGAAAATCGCCATTTTATACACCTTACAACTTTATTCGATTAATTTCGAAATTCAAATGTTATAAGAATATGTTATAAGAAATGTTATAATGAAATACTAGCGATTTGGTGAGTTGCAGAGAATGACAAATTTATGATATATTTATATTACCATCGATTTATAAAAATGCTAATTTAATAAACTTAAAATGCTAAATGTTTAATTGTTTTTAAAGTAGAATATTCACAAATTAAACACCCTTTATGAATCAATTAGGATTATTTTAATCAAAATGCATTTTGGGGGCTTATTTAAGCAAATCGCCGGCTCAAGGGTGCGTAATTTTCAAATCACTCGAAAACTGGCTCTGAGGCAGGGCGAAATCAAATTCGCGCGAATTTAGAGCGAAAGTGTTTTCTATGGCACCCCTGATAAATATCAAAAAACTCTGTTAATTTACAACCGATCGCCAACTTTAAAATTTCTTACAAAAAATATTTCAGTGTTTTTTTATGTAAATGGGAAATTGATTATTTCCAAAGCTATGGACTTTTTTCTCATTTATTAAAACATTTTCCCCTTTACAGCTACAGTCCTAGATACAAGAAAAAATTAATTAATTTCTAAGTGTAAGTAATTTGAAAGTTTGGGATCGGATGTAAATTTAGATTTAGAAATTCAGATTTTTTATATATTTTAATTATTAATGTCTTTAGATAGCAAGCAATTAAAAACGAGAAAGGAAAGCTAACTTCGTCTGTGCCGAAGTTTTAATACAGTTGAAAAAAGCTCGCTTCACGGAACGGTTAGCGATTTCGAGCAAACTTCGCAGATCAGTTGATAAACATATAATATTAACAACGATCGAGTTTAGAGCGCTAATATTGAAAATCAAAAAGTTTTTCTTACTAAAAGGCAGCTACAAGAAGTAGTCATCCGACTCATCCGATTGGATCTGACAAATTAGCGTGGAGCCAAAACAAGACTCAGTGCAAAATTTCAGGACGGACTAAGCTGAATCGACTCAGCTCGTCATGCTGATCAAGAATATATTATATATTCTTTATGTGGTAGGAGATGACTCCTAAGCGTTGCACACTTCTGGGCAAAATTATAAAACACTTTTCAAGTGTATAAAACTTAAATTTGTTAAAATCTACATTTTTTCCCGCGAATGAAGCATATTTCTGCTGAATAAAATGCTGAAAACACGTATCCCTGCAGTTTAACGCCTCAGTACTGAATTTGTCAGTGCTGATTCACCTTGAGAGGTAGGAATTGCTCCAGTTCATGACTGATTTCAGTACTGTTTTCAGTGCTACCCATTAAACTAACCCATGAGTTCAGTACTGAAATCATGCCTGAAAGAAGAGAAGGTCATGACGAAGTAGGCCCTGCCAGTGTTAAATTCATGGCTGAAATGCATGTAAAGGCAGCGATGATTTCTGTACCGGCCCTTCCAAATCAGGACTGATTCAGTACTGAGCGGTACTGAAGGGATAGGCTATTTTATTACAATCACCCATGGAATCACCCATATACTTTATAGGGTCGGAAATAATTCCTTCTCCCTGTTACAAATTGTTGCACAAGCTTCAAATACTCTGTGACCTTTGGTACAGAGTATAAAAACTGACTGAAAATTAATCTTTTAGGTCAAATTTTGGTTGTTTAGGTACAAAATGGCCTTCATAGTTGAATTAAGTTGCTGCTGAGTTTTAATTCTAGGTTTCTCGTTATTTTTTGTACATCCGATCCGGGCGGTTCCGATATATTATCACCGTCTAGTCAAAGGACGACTCTGTGCAAAATATCAGCTTGATAGCTTCAAAACTAAGGGGCTAGTTCGCGTAGAAACAGGCAGCCGGACTAAGCACAATCTACTCAGCTCGTCAGGTTGATCAAAAAAATATTAACTTTATGTGGTCGAAGATGATTTTTTCTTAGCGTTGCACACTTTTGAGCAAAATTATGATACACTTTCAAGGGTATAAATAGGTTCATTTGGGCAAATGTACATATATGAGTCAGTGTAACTAGGCTATAACTTGATTAAATTTATAATAACTCACACCCTGAAAACTTCTTTCAACATACGCCTAATTAATTAGCGGCATTTTTTTTATGGTCACAGTGCTGAAAACAGTCGGGAAAGAAATCTTCCGCAGTGCCGAACTTTTATTAATGTAAATGGCGGAAAATGCTAACTCTGCTTTGATATAATTGAAATCAACAGATGCTGAGTTCAAGTCGAATCACCATTGTATGTTCTTAATATCAACAAAAACGAGAAGGCTAAGCTAACTTCGTCCGTGCCGAAGTTTCTATACCCTTGCAAGTTCTTGTCTTCATCACGCTCCCGCTCTACTTGACGAGATGCTAGATTTTCTTCGCGAATAGCGGCCAGTCGACTAGCATTTCGAGTTGATATCCGAAAAGCATTTTGCTCGTATGCGAGCTCTATCACGGGACACTTGCCGTTGTTGCTCCTGGGACATTGAAGACACTCGTGACATTTTGATTGATTTTATTGCTACAAGAAGTAGTCATCCGATTCGGGCGGTTCCGACATATTAGCAGCGTGCAGTCAAAAGAAGACTCTGTGCAAAATTTCAGCTCGATAGCTACAAAACTGAGGGACTAGTTTGCGTAGAAACAGACAGACGGACGGACAAAGCTAAATCGACTCAGCTCGTAGCCCTGATCAAGAATATATATAGTTTATGGGGTCGGAAATGAATATTTCTATGCGTTGCAAACTCCTGGGCAAAATTATAATACCCTTTCCAAGGGTATAAAAGAGTTGGACCTACAGTTTAACGCGGGATTTTCAGGAATATTACTACCGCTGCGTCAATTTAATTTCTTCGTCATGAGCTCTAATAGGAATTGTTAATCCCTGAATTAGAGCCTTCGATGGCACTAAAAACTTAAAGCAATTTCGTTAACTGTCTTATCAGTACCATCGAATGAAGTCTCGTACTACGTTTATAAGCACGTCTTTTTTGCAAGGAACAATTTTGTGAGTGACAAATTATTGCGTATAAACGCTGCGTTAGTTAGTTATTTCAAATAAATTCGTATTCGTATTCGTAGCTAGCGAAAATGGTTTAAACAAAAGCTGAAAACAAACGTTGCAATTGGACCAACGGGGAGATGAAGGAACTTCTTGGACTAATGAAAAAAAATAGGCCATGTAACTGCTGGATGGCAATCAGGCAGCACTAAAAAATGCATTTATTTACTTATGGTATTTAGCGTAAAAACAGTGAGTTAGTTATTTACAAATTATTTCTATTTGCAAATAGCTGGCGTATAATCGTAGTATCAGTTGATACGACCTTAAAACTTGCTTTGTCTGATCAAAAAAAAAACAGAAATTCTGTTCGCATAAACTGCATTTCTATTACATTTGAGTAAAACGTGGGCCGCAGCAAGACTTAACCCAAAACCTTCTTCCAAAAACCTTGAAAATTTAATGTGCTTGCAGCGCTGCGTGTGTTAAAAACTGTCTAAAATGTAAAATATTATATATATTCTTATTACCGTTGTGGAAACGTTAAGCAAATGCGCTGATACTAGAACTATGAATCAATATTAGAAAAACAAAGCTCGAAACCTTAGCCGTGGGTTCAAGCATCTTGAAAGCGTTCCATGAACTCGAGTTTTTTTTTTGCCGGTTAAAGCGGTAGCTGGTTAAGTAAGAAACTCTCTTTATCATCAATCAGAAATCTCTCCAAAGCAGAAAGCTCCTACTTTAAAATTACTTAAGTCCTTCAAAAGATATATTTGATTTATGTTCAGGTTTTATTTATCTCTACTCTTTGATGTAAGTTCTCACTTCTGATGAAATTTTAATTAAGATGGTTCATCAAAAATAGTTGTTAAATTAATTTACATTAATCTAAATTTAAAAGTTAAATACCATTTTCTTGGACTTAAATTAAAAATAAAACAAAATATTTTCCCGGAATATTCCGGAGACGCGTCAATCGATTTCTCTCAAACTCTATCAGCATTTCAATTAATAAGCCTCCAAGTTGTAATAACTTTATCTAAATCGGTCAAGGCCGAAATATTTTTATAATAAGCTTAAAAATACTTTAATTGAAATTGCTCTCAACTGGGAGTTCTGGGGATTGGGCATAAATGGCGATAATTCGACTATTATTTTATATTAGCGCTCCTACCAGTTGGGAGCTCACTGGACCGCTCTGCATGTCCGCCCATTAGGACTCCTGACTGCATCAGTAGAATGACTTTGTAAATGTAAAAAAAATGCCCGTACAATGCTGCGTTTAATGCTTACATTTCAGACACCGACGCAACCACGACCATTTTTTCCCCCACTTACTGTTCGCCGTTTCCTTATTTGTTTGCATTCAATTTCTTCCCATGGTCCGGACAGAAACAGTAACGTTTGAAATGTGCCCCCTCTCTATGCGTTCCGTCTGGAAGTGTTTGTGCGCTTAAACGTTGAGCAAAATTAATTGCCTTTCTAAGCATGAGCCAAGCGATCGGTCATTTTTCAAATAGTTAAGTGCACACTTGCAGCAAATGAGCCGAGGGAGACTCTGAGTGAAATTTCAGGCGGAGGTGCAGAGCAAAAGCCAAGTCGCTTGTTCAAACAGCATTTATAGTTTTCGTAGAAAGTAAAAAGACAAGTTCACTGAATTGTGGAAAACAAATTTGCACTACATGGTACTCTATCCGTTGCACATGTGCCTGCGTTGCCTCCTGACCACCAGCGGAACGACGGCAATTCGCGTTACAGGCACCCGCGTCGATGTCGTTGTCGCATGCAGCCGCTTTACTGGATTCAAATCGACCGTCGCGCGAGAAGCTCTGATTGGGACTGAAACGAAGTCGCAGTGTGCTGTCAGTGATAACTTGGCGCTGCCGTCAGATGCTTGAATCAAGGACTTCGTCCTGGCTCGTTCACAAACACGACGCTCAGTCTCGCCCCTCCGATGACCAGGGAGTGTGTATGCCGCGCACCCATTGGTGGCCCAAAAGGCAAGGGGTTGGAGAGACCGTACCGTAAGCATACAGATTCACCAGGAGAGTATTTGCCGAAAGCATCATAGAATCCACCACGTGGCTGTGGATGCTGTGTGAACATCCTTTGTTTTCGACTTAAGCTAGTAAGGTTTCTGCAGTTGTGGGGCTGAAATCAGTATGGTGGTAAATGGTGCAATCGAATTAATGAGCAGGCAGGGAAACTTCCAAGGTAAGGTTTATTCGAACCGACACAACACCAAAGGCAGGGATAAAGAATGCAACTTTAGAATCTAAGTTTTAGATGTTCCTCAAAATGCTCTTTGTGCTGTGTCTATAAAACTAGTTTGTACAGCTTACAGTTTTTTATTTTAGAAGATTGATTTATAATTAAATTATTTAATACTAACATATAACACAGGGGTACAAAAAGAAAACATTTGAGAGTCTCCCGAGCATCATAAACTGATTCCTGCTGGACTACCCATGCTGAATGCGAGTTGACAAGTCAAAGTCATATCTTAGTTTCCGTTTCCAAGATTGTAAAATTTTTGTAGGCCACTAAGCGCTAATTGCTAAGCTAATGAAACCTCTCGGATAGTAAACATATCAATCAGGGTACGACATACATCAATTACACAATGCTACAAATTTCAAAAGATTGTAATAATTAAATAGTTATCAATTGCATTCGTACGAATTTCGTAGCTATTTTCCATAAAATGTTCTCAAGTTATATGATTAAAATGATATTTTTTTTATATGCTATTGCTTTTGCGTCCATCCGATTTTTCAGCAGAGACGTAATAAACTTCAGCCAGGAAAATAAATGCTGTACGCGTACTTGGGTAGCTGGAACAGCAAGAAGAGCTAATGGTACTACAATTCCGAAAACATTGTCGACTTTTTAACCTTTATTATTTTGTTAACGATGTAAGCTGAGAAAACCCTTGATTAATGCCATTCAACTGCTTTGTGAAGACTCTGAACTGTTTGTCCCATTTATTTCATATAAATATCTATCGTTCACTTACTTTAAGACTGTCATAACCCAACACACATGATTTTTGAGTGCAATTTTCATATTGATATATTTTATACTCTGAGAAAATGTCGTTATTTCATTTTACAGGTTAATTTTTATGATCCAACGAGAGAGACATATCTTAGTTGTCGTGCAGACAAAATCGTTTAAAGATCCTTCAACTTCCTGTTAGGCGTCATATTTTCAATACGTTTCTACTAAACACAGGTCGGAACCGACCGGATCTTTGTTTATATGGACGTTGAAGTACAATGCGCAGTACGTTCAAGTGGCTCATGCGACACCAAGCCTAAGCTTGTTACGCGCGAACCCCAAGCAAAATAGCAGCCCACCTACCGCCCAACCGACCGAGAGGCGCAGCCACTAACGTGTGACACGAAATCGCGAAGGAAGAACATAAAGTAATGTTAACTACGGGCTAAATAAGTTAAAATAGAAATTTTTATAGCAGTAAGAGAAGCTTCAGAGTTAATTATTCGGTAGAGTTTATTGTAATCAGCACAGAGGACACGAAACGGTTCATGCAAGGCATAGTTAGTATTACAACGATGTAGCGATAGGGGGATAAAATTACGAGTCGGTCTAATAGGAACGTTGAGGTTAATTTGGCCAACCAACTCAGTTGAGTCGATTTCACCATTAATTAGTCTATGTATAAAGATTACTCCAAGCATAACTCTACGGTTAATAAGGGAGGGAAGGTTAATCAAAAGAAGTCTACTAGAGTACGATGGTAAACGGACCTCAGGATTCCAGCCCAAACCACGAAGAGCAAACAATAAAAACTGTTTTTGCACAGATTCAATTCTATCTTGATGGGTCGAATATTGCGGAGACCACACACATGATCCGTACTCGATATTCGGACGGACAAGAGAAGTGTACAAAATCTTCGTCGTATAGGGATCATCAAATTCCTTCGACCAGCGCTTAATAAACCCAAGAACACTCCTGGCCCTACAAACAGTAGCAGTAACATGAGAGTCAAATTTAAGTCGGTGATCAAGAATAACCCCAAGATCATTTACCTCGTTGGCTGAATCATTTAAGCACTCAAGTGGGACATTATCAAGCATATAAGTGGAGAATTGTGGCAAGCTCCTGTAAAATGTCATAACCTTACACTTGGAACTGTTAAGGTTTAATAGATTATCTTTACACCAAGACTGAAATGCATCCAAGTCAGCTTGCAAATTATATCGGGAAACCAAATCGTTATATGTTAAACATAGTTTCACATCATTGGCGTACATAAGCACACGAGAGTGAGTCAAGACAGACGGAAGATCATTTATGAAGAGAGTAAAAAGCAATGGACCCAAGTGACTACCTTGGGGTACACCAGAGGTAACCTGGATTAGTTTCGAATATGAATTACAAAATAGAACTTTTTGTGTTCTAGAACTTAGGTAATCAGAGATCCAACTAAGAAGGTAGTTGGAAAACCAAATAATCTCAGTTTATGAAGCAACAAGGAGTGATTAACAGAATCAAAAGCCTTACTAAAATCATAAATGACGTCAGTTTGCATCTTACCAAAGAACCCTTTGATCACTAATGATGTAAGCTCTAATAAGTTAGTGGTAGTAGATCGACGCTTCACAAATCCATGTTGATAGGGTGAAATAATGGAACTACATAAATGTTGCAGTTGAGATGTCATAACTCTCTCAAAAGCTTTAGGAATTGCAGACAACTTGGAAATACCTCTATATATCTCAACATCCGACTTATTACCTTTTTTATGGAGAGGAATGATATAAGATTCCTTCCACAACACAGGGAAAGAGGATGACTCAAGAGACAATTCAAATAATTTATGAATAGGCTTACAAAGTGCATCAGCACAAAACCTGAGTACACAAGCAGGTACTCCATCGGGACACGGTGCATACACAGGTTTAACAGAGTTAAGATCGCAAAGGAGAGAGTTTTCAGTGATTACAGGGCTAAAAATACAATTAGACCCATTCAACTGATAGGGGTATGGTTGATTCGCAAAGAAGCTAGAAGACGAGTAGGTTGACGTAAAAAACTCGGCAAACAGATCGGCTATGGCCTGATCAGTGTTTGCTTTCGCATTACCATACCGCACAGAAGAGGGCATAGTGGAAGATTTGCGTTTAGAGTTAACAAACGTATAAAACTGCTAAGGATTGTGCGAGAATTGAAGTCTGCAACGGTTAAGATAGTCTTTATAACATTGTGCGTTCAGCACATTAAATCTACAACGAGCATCCACATTACGGGAGAAATCGGATGATTTTTTCGAATTCTTATACTTTTTAAAATACCTTGACTTCTTGTTTTTCAAATTTATTAGTTCTCTTGTGAACCAAGGCTGCCTATTAGGACAGCGAGGGAGCTCAAGTGGAACACAAACATCAAAAAGCGAGTACAAGGTATCATAAAAAAGTTGTATGGCAACATCAATATCTGTACAAGTGTACAATTGAGACCAATCGGTTTCAAAAATTAAATCATTAAGTTTTAAAAAATCTGTTTTTTGAAAACAACGGGTTTTAGCCGTCGAGTTTCCAGAAGCAGAGCACACCCGAGAGGGCAATTCAATGGTAAGTTCCAATGTAGGATGAAAGGGGTCCTCAGGAAGAACCAACAGGTCAATTCTAGATGCAACATTGCCGGGGGGATCCAACAAAAATATTAAATCAAGAGATCTGTTTATCGAGTTGCGAATAGGATTAACTTGTGACTAAGACAACTCAAATAGGCCATCGATAAAATCATGGGACTTTGAAGGTAAATGCGCATTTGATTCATTGTTCGTGGACCACATAACTTCAGGCAAGTTAAAGTCTCCGAGAACAATCAATAGGTCACTGTTTGATAATAACAGAGAGATCGACTCAATGGCAGAGAGGTGAGAGGAGTAAATTGTGGTATCGGAATGTGGAGGAATATAGGAACAAGTAATAAATAAATACGGAAAAAGTTGAAAAAGTTATTTTAACACTTATTAATTCGATGTCATGGGGAATTAAAGAATGTGTCAACTCCGACGAAAGGCCGATTTCCACAGCAATTAAAACCTCACCCCCAACGCGGGAAGAGCGATCGCATCTATAAGCGGTATATTTAGTGGGAAAAACTGTTGAATCAGAGATGTCAGATTTTAGCCACGTCTCGGTGAAAACTAGAACATGAAAATCGAATGATATACTGTCTACAAAGAGTTTAGCTAATTTAGAATTAAGACCATGTACATTTTGATAGGCAAGCAGAAGGGAGGAAATTAGTTTTTTGGCGCAACAGTAGAGGTAGAGGCGCCCTTCTGGCGCTCTAAAGACAAATATATAGAAGGCCGATTTTTCTTTTTGGAAATATACTCTTTGATTATTAAGTGTTCCGGCCAGAAATCCTTTGAACAAATTGTTCTAAAAATTTTATCCGGGACACTTACTTTGAAAGAGGCAACATCCCTCTCATACGAAAACTTAAACTTTTCCACCAAAATACCTCCGGCTTGAATTTTGGCCTGAATGTAGGCTTTAACATCATCAGATGTGAGATCAGGGGCAAGCCGAGAAACAAATATATGTTTCTTCGGTGGAATGGTTTTTTTGCGCGTGGGAGACTCATTCATCAGTTTTAAACTGGCGAATTGTGATTCCAGCGTCACAAACTCGTCAGTAACTTTCCGAAAGTTAGCAAACACGCGCTTATGACCATCTCTGGTCTGCCTCATAAACAATCTCATGTCCATTTCTGATTCACGGCAAGACCCACAACTCCAGTTCAGTCCACTGTCTAGCTCGATGCAGTCTTTACTTTACTTTACTTGAGTATCGTTCATCCGATCTTTATCATTCCTTCAGCAAATCGATATATATCAACTCAGCTCGTCATGCTGATCAAGAATATATTTACTTTGTGTGGTCGGAGATGCTTTCTTTTATGCGTTACAAACATCTGGACAATTTTAATATACCCTCTACAAGGGTATAAAAATTATTGAAGCTTGTTATCTGTTTATATTTTTCTTGTCTGATGTTAGGTTTAATTAATTTCTTTTGCATATGAGGGACTTTCGTATATGTTTTTATATTATATTTTTTAATGCAGGATGACATGTACTGTTCCACGGCAGGCAGTTTGGTTAAGATTTTGAGTAAGCGATAAAGGGACTGAAAGTAGCTTATATCAATGCACAGAGTCTTGCGAAGAAAATTGATGAATTTAGATATGTTTTTGTTAATTCTGATGTTGATGTTATCTGTGTGTCCGTTGAATGTGAGGGTTATATTGTTTATCGGGCAGATCGTATTGGACATGATGGAGGAGTTGCGATCTATGTCAACAAGCGACTGAACTGTAGACTAATAGAAAGACATCCAATTAACAGCACAATTGAATACATACTTTTAGAAATATCTAATAAAAACTTTGGATCTAAGGCACTGATAGGATGTATTTATAGGCCTAATCGCAACATTGACTGCGCATACCTAATTGAAATTGTCTCGCAACTTTCCACTCAATATGTAGATGTGATACTAGCTTTCGATCTAAACAGTAATCTTTTGTGTGAAAATCATCTTGTAGACAGTTTTACATCTTTAGGTCTGGACGCAGTTAACAAAACAATACCCACACACTTTTCAACTACGTGCAATACTCTATTAGATATCTTCATTGTTAATGATGCGACCAAAATCCTACTATATGACCAGGTTTCCGTGCCAGCTTTCTCCAGACATGACTTAATTTTCTTGACCTACAACATAGTTCTAGACCATAGTAGCCATTGGATAGAGTATAGAGACTTTAATAACATTAACTACTCAGACCTTGAGACTGATATCCTACTCTGTGACTGGTCACTGATTTATCAATCGCCGACAGCAGATGTCCAGCTTGAGATTATGCACAGCTATTTGACCCGTCTGTTTGATAAATTGATTAAACTCATGACTAAAATAATAAAGCCTTCTGTACAGCCATGGTTCACAAATGAAATAAAAAGACTCACTATCCAACGAAATTTTTCGTATAACAGGTGGAAGCGAAATAAAACAAATGACTTACTAACGGAATACAGAAGCCTAAGAGGTAGGGTAAGAACTTCAATATATCATGCTAAGCGTGAGTATTATAATATAAAGTTTACGGGAGCCATATCGTCTGGAAAAACTTGGAAAGAGCTTAAAAAGTGTGGAGTCTTTTCTAAAAAGTCTGAGCCAAGTATAAATATTTATGTAAATAGCCTAAATTATCAATTCGTTCAAACTCAAGTACCTGATGCACCATGCAGTTCGTACCTGAGTGCTCTATCTATCTGTGATAATAGCTTTAGTTTTGTAAATGTTAGTCCTTGTGATGTTTTAAAAAGTATTCTTAGGGTGAAGTCCAATGCAGCCGGTTTTGACAATATTAGTCCAAAGTTTGTTAAACTACTTCTTCCATTCTTATTAGATCACCTAACGCACATCCTTAATACTATAATTATGACTTCATCTTTTCCCGAAATGTGGAAGCGAGCCAAAATCCTCCCAATTCCAAAAACCAATGGGCAATTCAGACCCATATCGATTCTTCTGTTTCTATCAACAGAATTCGAGCATTTAATGGCAATTCAAGCTCAGACATATCTCAATTCAAATATGCTATTGTGCGACCAACAGTCTGGATTCCGGAAAAAGCGTAGCTGTACAACAGCCTTAATAAATATTGTTGAGGAGATTCGTGGACAGTTGGATGACAGTAAAGTTAAATTTTTAACACTTCTCGATCACAGTAAAGCTTTTGATACTGTCAATCACGATATTCTGTGTACCAAGCTGAGCAATATCTATAATTTCTCGGAAACTGCGATAAAACTGCTAAAATCATATCTAGCAAATCGATACCAAGCAGTTGTCTCTGGCTCATCTATTTCCCAATTCAAGATTCTAACACGTGGCGTTCCCCAAGGATCTGTGTTAGGACCTCTCTTGTTTTCTGTCTATATAAATGAATTGCCAAATGTACTGTCTAAATGTAATGTCCATATGTATGCTGACGATGTACAGATATATGTAAGTCGCCCGTTGGTAGAAATTAATGAGTGTATTGTTGATTGTAATGATGAGCTAAACAAAATAGATAAGTGGGCCAAGAAAAATGGACTGAGCTTAAATCCTACCAAATCGAAAAGCATTGTGACTTACAAGAAGGCCCTTAGTACTGCTCAGCTGAGCCAACCCCAGATAAATGGAACTAAAATTTAATATGTTGATCATACTACTAATTTGGGCATAATTTTCAATAAAACGCTATCGTGGGGAAACCATATATCTAAGGCAACGCGACAAACCTTTGGGCTACTAAGGCAACTTTCTATATGTCAAACGTTTTTACCTGTTCACATCAGATTACTCAAAGCAAAAACGTATCTAATTCCTTCTCTATTCTATGGTTTATAAATTTTTGGCCACTGCAGTGTTGCTGATATGAGAAAACTCAATGTTGCCTTTAACTCGATTGCTCGATTCATATTCAACCGAAGAAGGTCTGATTCAATAACGCAATTGGCGAATACGATATTTGATCTAAGCCTTAAAAAGTGGATAGACTATAGAACTGTATTGTTTTTACATAAAATACTCACTTCGAAAGAGCCGGACTATCTTTTTAACAAACTTAAATTCGCTACCTCAGCCAGAACATACAACCCAATCTGTCCACGGACTAAGCTGTCTTGCTCTGAACGACAATTTTTTAAGCCTGCAATCAACACATGGAATAATTTACCTAGTGACATAAAAACTATACGAAACGAAACTCAATTTAATAGTAAATTAAAAGAATTTTTAAAAACAAAATAGCTTCTCAGAAAAAAAAAAAAAAATTAATATTAATAAATCAATAAATCAAATCTAATTATTAGTTATAATTTATGCATGTAGTATGTAAGAGAATATTGTTAGCTATAAATAATAATAATTTTTTTTTTTTGTATTTTATCGTTGTGACGAGTGCGTTAAAAATAAGTATTATCTTGTAGCACTGGGCTAAGGCCGAATAAATAAATTAGTATCTTATAGCTGCCTTAGGACCGATCGGTCGGAAAATGGGTCTTAGGGAAAATAACTTTTTGGTTTTCAAGTCAATCGTTCTTAGGGTCGGTGGTTCTTAATATTACACGCTTTCAAACTAATTTGAAAAAGTTGATCGACATCGGGTGACTATGTCTTATGGTTGCCATAGGACCGATCGGTCTAAAATAGTTTTTAGTAAGAAAATTTTTTTGTTTTTAGTGTTAGCGTCTTTAAACTCACTGATTACTAATTCTGTATGCTTTCAAATATATTGGCAAAATTTGGTCGAAATCGGATGACTATATCTAAAGGCTGACATAGGACCGATCGGTCGGAAAATGAGTCTTAGTGAGAATAATTTTTTTGTGTTAAATTTTATCGTTCTTAAACTCGGCGATTTTTATACCCTTGTAGAGGGTATATTAAAATTGTCCAGATGTTTGTAACGCATAGAAGGAAGCATCTCCGACCACATAAAGTATATATATTCTTGATCAGCATGAAGAGCTGAGTTGATATGGCCATGTCCGTCTGTCCGTCCGTCTGTCCGTCTGTTTCTATGCTATCTCCTCCGTCAGTTTTAAAGCTATCTTGACAAAACTTTGCACGAAGTCTTTTGGTACAGAGACGCTGCACATTTGTCGGAACCGGCCAGATCGGATGACTATAGCATATAGCTGCCATAGGAACCATCGGTCAAAAATGTTGTTTTAGTGAGAAAAAATTTTTTGTCTTCAACGCAAACGTCCCCGAACCTTGTACTTACAAGTTTTCTATGCTTTCACATAATTCCATCAAGTTTGATAGGACAACTATATAGTACAGCAGCCATAGAAATTAAGTAGGTGTAGAAAATGCATATAGGAGGCCTTGTCAAAAATGTGTACATTTGGCCGAATTTACATATTTGTGTAATTTATATAAATCATACAAGCTACAAGGGTATAAAAACTTAGGTAGAGCCGAAGTTAGCTTTTCTCTATTTTTTTATTTTGATATGTTTCCAAAAAGATTCGCGAATTTGGTCGAAATCAGATGTTTATCTGTCCGAAAAAGGGGAATAGTTAGAAAAATTTTAGATTTTTATGTAAGCGTTCTTAAACTCTGACATTTCAAAAACAGCATTTGCAAGGGTATAAAAACTTCGGCATAGACGAAGTTAGCTTGGCTTTCTCGTTTTTAAATAAAAAAAATCACCCACTTATAATGGACCAAAAAAAAATGATTCACACCAAAATCTTTATTTTTTAACAATCTGTGCATATCCGTCATGATTTTAAATTTCTGATTTTTTTCGTTTTTCTTTAATGATAACACAGGCCAATAGCCATTTTGGTCCAACTTTCTCGTTGCAAAATTCTGATCTAGTTTTGTGCACTGATTCTAAAACAGGTTACGGTTCTGGTCCATCAGCTCTTGTTTTCAAGTAAACGCGGAAAATCCATTTTGCAGTATTTTTGGTTTTCAAAAAATTATGGACGTTACATCGAGCAAAAATATCTGTATTTATGAGTTATATGCGTCATTAAAGTTATTAATGCAGCCTAAAAAAAATCATAGGAGCAGCATCAGCAAACCCAAAAGCGTCGAAATAGGCCATTGAAGATTAGTTTTTCTCAAATTATGCCAAATTTTTCAAACTTAATTGTCGTGTACAAGCCATTCAAGCCATTGCGGTGGCTGGATTTAAATTACAACCAGTTAGCATGTAGCCTCTTCTATTTTCACAAATTTTGTTGCATTTAAATCAGCTGGATGGACAAAGTTACTGTCGGTTAATCCCGAAAAAATGAATTAAAATAGATTGATACATAAAATGTGTATGGGAAATATTAAAAGACTACGTGATCTAACATAGACCTTACATTAATTGTCAAGCAAATGTACAATAACATTCGGGCAGTACTAGATTTAAACAATTTCACCCAAATTCAAATTTGCTTAATATCAAACATCTTCCCGAGAATGACATCAAAATTTTATGAGTTGAGCTATGAATGGGCCCAATGAGTTCCGCACTCACCATAATCTTCGGACTAAGACCTTTGCGATATTATAATTTCCAAATTTAATCAAAAAGGTGTCGGGGCAGGGTGTCAAAATTATTATTTTGAAAGCTGCTCCAAAAAAAGAGCTTTGCAGTGACCACGATATCTCTGGACTTGGTGATCCAAAATTAAAAAACCGAACGGATTTCGTTAAACTGTTTGAAAAACTGGAAATTAATCATCTTTATATTCAAAAGCCGCTGATTTAAGGGGATAAAATGATTTTACCACCGCTTCACATCTAGCTTGAATTAATGAAACAATTTGTCAAGGCGTTAAACACAGATGGAAGTTGTTTTCAGTTTCTCAGCTAAAAGTTTCCAACATTTAGCACAAAAAAATGGCGGCGGGAGTATTCGATGGTTCACAAATTCGAAAATTTATTTAAGACGTGGAATTTTTTAAATCAATGAACACTTTAGAAGAAAGAGCTTGAAATTTATTTGTGGTTGTAGCTAGCCATATCTTGGGCAATTTTAAGCACAACGAGAAGGCCAAGCTAACTTCGTCTGTGCCGAAGTTTTTAAACCCTTGCAAATGCTGTTTTTGAAATGTCAGAGTTTAAGAACGCTTACATAAAAATCTAAAAAAATTTTAACTAAAACCCATTTTCCGACAGATAAGCAACTGATTTTGACCAAATTTCGGGAATCTTTTTGAAAACATATCAAAATAACAATCGCGGAGTTTAAGAAAGATAAAATTTAAAACAGAAAAGATTTTTCTCACTAAGACTCATTTTCCGACCGATCGGTCCTATGAGCAACCATAAGATATAGTCGATCAACTTTTTAAAATTAGTGTGAATGCGTTTCATATTAAGAATCATCGACTTTAAGAACGATTTACTTGAAAACAAAAAAGTTCTTTTCACTAAGACCCATTTTCCGACCGATCGGTCCTATGGCAGCTATAAATTTGCAAATCTGTTTGAAAGCATATAATATTAATTATGGCCGAGTTTTATGACGCTAGCATTGAAAACAAAAAAGTTTTTCTTACTAAGACCCATTTTCCGATTGATGATTCCTATAACTATAAGATATGGTCATCCAATCTTGACCAAAATTTGCAAATCTTTTTGAAAGCATATAATATTAATAATGGCTGAGTTTAAGGCCGCTAACATTGAAAACAAAAACGTTTTTCTCACTAAGACCCATTTTCCGACCGATCGGTCCTATGGCAGCTATAGGATATAGTCAACCGATGTTGACCAAAATTTGGAAATCTGTTTGAAAGCATATAATATTAATTATGACCGAGTTTTATGACGCTAGCATTGAAAACAAAAAAGTTTTTCTGACTAAGACCCATTTTCCGACCGATGGTTCCTATGACAGCTATAAGATATGGTCATCCGATTTTGACCAAAATTTGCAAATCTGTTTAAAAGCATATAATATTAATAATGGCCGAGTTTAAGACCGCTAACATTGAAAACAAAAAAGTTTTTCTCACTAAGGCTCATTTTTTGTCCGATGGTTCCTATGGCAGCTATAAGATATAGTCATCCGATCCGGTCGGTTCCGACATATTAGCAGCGTGCAGTAAAAAGAAGACTCTGTGCAAAATTTTAGCTCGATAGCTTTAAAACTGAGAGACTAGTTTGCGTAGAAACAGACGGACAGACAGACGGACAGACAGACGGACAGACAGACAGACGGACAGACAGACAGACGGACGGACAAAGCTCAATCGACTCAGCTCGTCGCCCTGATCAAGAATATATATAGTTTATGGGGTCGGAAATGAATATTTCTATGCGTTGCAAACTTCTGGGCAAAATTATAATACCCTTTGCAAGGGTATAAAAACTTCGAGGAACTCGTTAATGACATGCTTCTAAATTTTAAAAATGGAGGATACCATATGAGCATTAATCCTGAAAATTTATGAGATCTAATTAAGGAAGGCGGAGAACGTTTTCACCAGGATTTGCGAACTATGGAAGCTCGGCATCGGGGAAAATGGTATGGTCATATGCTTGCTGATAACTGCTGGTCTATTCAGAGGGACAGTGAGAACTTGACATTGGGAAAAAAATCGCTGATGCGAAGCTTTTCAGGAGTCCAGTAATATTATCTAGAAATAAAACATCAAATAATAATAAAAATAGTAAGAATGGTCAATTTCCTAAATATATACATTCGATTCACAGATAGACTCTTCTATGAAATTCCTTTCCGCCAGCCATTTGTTTAAATTTTGAAAATCATAATAGTCACAAGGCGCTGAGTCCGGAGATTATGGTGAGTGTGGAACTCATTGGGCCCATTCTCAGCCCATTTCATAAAATTTTGATGTCATTTTCGTGACATTGATATTAAGCAAATTTGAATTTGGTGTAAATTGTTTGAATCTAGTACTGCCTGAATGTTATTGTACAATTGCTTGATTATTAATGTAAGGTCTCTGTTGGATCACGTAGTCTTTTAGTATATCCTATACACATTTAATTTATCAATCTAGTTGTCCTGCCATAAATTTTAATTAATTTTTTCGGGATTAACCGACAGTAACTTTGTCCAGCCAGCTGATTTAAATGCAACAAAATTTGTGAAAATAGAAGAGCCCTTAGGCTACATGCTAAAGTGGTTGTAATTAAAATCCAACCACCGCAATGGTTTGTATACGACGATTAAGTTTGAAAATTTTTCCATATTTGGAAGAAAATTACTCTTCAATGGCCTATTTCGACGCTTTTAGGTTTGCTGATGCTGCTCTTATGACTTTTTTAGGCTGCATTAATAATGCATTTTAGGCTGTCGCATAAAGCTCATAAATACAGATATTTTTGCTCAGTGTAACCTCCATAATTTTTTGAAAACCAAATATACGGCTAAATGGATTTTCCGCGATATCTTGAAACAAAGAGCTAATGGACAAAAAGCGAAGCCAGTTTTGGAATCAGTGCACAAAACTGGAACAGAATTTAATACAAAGTAGGCTGGAACTCACAAAAGTGGTCATTTTGTTGGCCTGTGTAATCATTAGTTTTGAGTAATTTAAAAAAACTTAGACCATAATCATTAAAAAATATAAAACTGATATATAATGATTATTAAAGATTTTTATTTTTTCGCGCAAAATAGAACTCAACAGTAATTTACAGCTTCTGTGTTAGACTTTTCTCCAAACTTATTGCATATTCTTGAAAAGGGACCACAAAGCTACCCCCCTAATTTTTTTTTTAATAAATACTTTTATAAATTAATTAATTCATAATTACACTAGCTTACAGCCAAAAACAACACATTTCTACTGGAACTATTTTTGTTTAGTTTGGATTGGTGATCTCCAAAATCGATTTCAAAAATTTTTGCATGGCAACGTTTTTTAAATATGAATTTTTTCATTTTTTCGGTAGGTGCGCTTACATTTTAAGCCATATCTCAATTCATAATCGTCAGATTCAATTTTCAATAATTGCGTAGAAGTTTGATTTTAAGTCGGTCTTGTAGTTTGAATACAATAACTCAAAATATTTCAAAAAAATCGATTCGATCGATCGATCGAAAATTCAAGACATTTAATTTTTAATCGCCTTGGAAAATATAAATAAATCAAAAAAAAATTATTTGTATAATTTCTACTTAAGAATCGCACTCCCACAAAGGTAATAAGGCATTGGTGAAGAAATTCTATCAATAAATATTGTAGCTGGATCAATTTGAATGGAGGAACTAACAGTCAAATTTTAAGCATTTCAGGTGTTGAAAATATTTTTTTTTATATTTCTTTGTCTTTTGCTCAATATTAGAATTTAGCGAATATCCAGATCAGAAAACATATTCCAGAACAGAGAAAAAGTTGAAGCAAATGAAAATTTAATTTTAAAAAAGCTCTAAAATACAATTATTTTCAGCACTCAATTACTCACAGCTTCTGTATTTGTTTATAGATTTTGTACATCATTATGTTATTTTCTTAATAATATATTTTTTTTAATTTTTAAATATATTTCCTAGGCGTTTGTATATGAAATCGAATTTTTAAAATATTTTTGACCATTGCACTATGGTCCAGATGCCGTTTTTTTTGGCATAAAGTCGAAAAATTGAGTTACATGGTTCAAACTTCTCACATTTTATTGTTATGGCATTAATAATTTGTGAAAAAAAATTGTGCCGCCCCTGCAAACTGATTGATAGTAGATTTAGAATAAATATATATTATTTCCCGTTCTATTTAATTACTTACTTATTTTTTAAATGCAATTTTCTTCTTCGTCCAATTCAATATTATAAATATCCTCATCGTCATCAGAATCGCACTGCAGATCGTTTTTATTTTCAGCTGTAGACGGAAGGTCCAAAAGACTTAATACCTCTTTTGAGAAGGGTTTTTTTTTATTTTTTCTTTCCCTTTCCTTTAGAGAAACACTCGGCAATAATGGACCCGAGGAATCTATAGCTCTGTGAAATATATCAGTCATAGTATTGAGCCGACTATTTTTCCTTGAATGCGACGATCTATCTTTCTTTTAAACTTTGTTGCGTGCTTCAGAAGAATTTTTGCCTAAGCATCCTAGTGGAACTAAGCTCGAATTATTAATCTGGTAACCGAGAACCAATATTTTATGAATTGTTGGTGACATCGGATACCATGGGTAGCTACGAATATATAATGAAAAAGTTGTTTCACAAAATGAGCGAAAGTTTTCCGAATTTATATAATAATCGGAAGAAATGGCGATTAAAATGGCGTGAAATTTATTTAAAAGATCTTCGCTGAAGTTGGTAATAGATGCTAGTAGTTTAGTATTGGCAAAAGCTCTCCTAGCCGTATTACCATCATTGCTATTGCCGCTTCCATTCTGCTTTGGCATGCTTATCCGAAGACCCATTTCGTTCCAAAACTTTTCTTGAACATATTTTTTCCGTTTGCTCATTTCAATCTTATCATCACCTTTTATATGCCATTTTTTAATTCAATTTTATATCAAATGTTCAAGACAAATTCTAAAAACCGGATCCAGGTATGCAATGGACTTACTCCAAACTGCAAAGCTCCAGGCTTTGGGACAAAAAGTTCAGAATTAAAGTCTGTTATTTCTAATATTTTTTGGAGTGACACCACAGATTGGACAACATTGAGTAGATTTAGTTGCAGTTATAACATTTAGCACTTTGCCATCAATAAGTGTCATATGCATTTCACACGTTACTGTTATATCACGATTTTCATTCAATTTAGAAACAGAAGGTTTGAGATTATTAATTTGAGAATCTAAAAGGTTCTTTTCCATCATTATGTGGGCCGTAGTTTCTTTTGCTAGTTCAATTTTCAGAGGTCTTCTATTATTGTGTGTGTTCTATTATTCCATATGTTGTGATCAAAAGAGTCCATAATTTTTATGGGTATAACAGAAGTAACAAAAATGGAGTGATCTAAAAGCTGTTCGCCAGATGTTTCGGTAGCGAACTTCTGCTTGTATATTGAATGACCCGTTGAACCATCAAATCCATAGCTGCATATTAGTTTAATTTCAGAACTGTTTGGAAACTGATTTAAAACATCGGCTTGCATTTTAATAATTCTGTGAGCAGTATGATCCAAAAGGTTTTGTAATGATACATGGGCGGCCGTTTCCGTTACTTTTATATCTACAGGACGTCATTGTAATTTAGATTCCATTAGCAGACTATAGGTTGGATAAATGTTACTGTGGCGACTTTTATTCATAAGTCTAGTGTTCATGTATTGCTGTTTTGTAAGAGAATTTTCCAGGAGGTAAGCCAAAGCTTCATCGGGTGTAAGTCGAATGGGTTTTTGTATATCAAATTGCTTTCTCGATTCAGTTGAGTATTCGGGTGTTGTTATGGTTTTTTTTTAGAACAAAAGCCGTGTCCTTCTTGCTTTGTTTCTTTGCAGAGACTGCTGCAGCATGTGCAAGAAGATTTGTGTCCCAATTATTTTCATTTGCGAGCTCAGATGCCAATTTCCTTTTTAATCTTGTACCCGCATTCGTGTAAGATAAGGTTGGACGTCCCATTTGCTGTGGTGTCTTGCAGGTTTCATCGATAGTAATTGATATTTTAGACGCCAACCATACAGTATGCTTAGACATGAACCGTTCAAGCATGTAGTTACATTTGGGAAGATATTTATGAATGTAACTATTAAAATTACTGATTTTTTGTGTCTATTTCCTTTATTATCCTGTGGATTCCACAGTGCTTTTATTAATTTTGGTGTATATCCAATCCGATACACATTGAATTTTTCGATTGATGCTGGGCCATATTTCGATAAGTTCGCTGTGACTAAACTCAAACGTGCCTATATATTACCAAAATGTGAGAAAAGGGGGACGAACGGGGATGAGTTTTTGGTTTGTGGCTAAAGACAAAACTCACAAGTACAACTGGACCAATTAGTTGCTTTCAGCATGGAAATTTTCTAAAAAAATACACATAAATTGGGCATTACACAACACTAAATCCCTAGAACTACACATAAAATAACAATATGCATTAAATAGTGCATACCTTGAAGATTACTTTCCATAATTTAGTTGAATTTTCTGGACCAATTTAACGCGTGTGGCACAACATAAAGCAACTAAATATTTTGGCGCAAATTTCTATTCGGAAATCAGCTGATCGCTAGCTCACTTTTAAAAGCTCTCAAAATGCTTTGGTGGCGCTTTTAAAGCTTTGAATAAAAATTTTTATAATGTATGATGAATTTACTTTAAGATTAAAATAAGAAAACAACGATATATTAACATCGAAAAATCTACTTTATGACAAAAAAAACGACATCTGGACCAAAGTGCATTGTATATAAACTACTTAACCGATTTGAAAACAGTGCTTTGCGCGATTATTGAGTTCAATTACCATTCGATTCATATTTTGTTTGACTCCTTCTGACGACTATGAAGTGAGATATGGCTTAAAATGTAAGTAAGAGCGCTGTAGTCGAGTTTCCCAACTACAAAATACCCTGTTCAATTGAGACACACATTCAAACGCACTCACATATGTGAGCTTTGGGAGTCCCTTTTCACTCCTACTTCGGTGTGCTCCGGAAACGCTCCTTCGAGGTGCTACTTTGGGAATCCCATTTCACTCCTACTTCGGTGTGCTCCGGAAACGCTCCATTGAGGTGCTGCTTTGGAAGTCCCTTTTTCCACCTGCTTCGGAGCGCTCCGCATATGCCTGGCTGGGATACACAAACGCACACACACACGCGCACACGCGGCCTAGCTGTCGGCATGGGAACAGGGTATAAAATCGTAGCCAGGTAAAAATTTTTGAAATAGATTTTTGAGATCACCATTCCAAACTACACCACATTAAAAAATAGTTCCAGAAGAAATTGGTCTTTTTAGCTGTAAACCAGTGTAATTATAAATTAATTAATTTTTTAAATTATTTATTAGAAAAAAAAATTAGTACTTAAATTACTTAAAACTAATGATTACACAGGCCAACAAAATGACCACTTTTGTAAGGTCCAGCCTTCTTTGTATTAAATTCTGTTCCAATTTTGTGCACTGATTCCAAAACTGGTTTCGCTTTTTGTCCATCAGCTCCTTTTTTTCAAGATATCTCGGACTAAAATCATTATATTTGAGTTTTATTTTTTTTTTTATCGAAAATAATGATTATGGTCTGTCTTATTAAATTACTCAAAACTAATGATTATCATTAAAGAAAAACCTAAAAGATTTAAAAATAATCATTACCATGGAATTATACCCGTTACTCGTAGAGTAAAAGGGTATACTAAAGTCGTGCAAATGTATGTAACAGGCAGAAGGAATCATTTCCGACCATATAAAGTATATATATTCTTGATCAGCATCAACAGCCGAGTCGATATAGCCATGTCCGTCTGTCCGTCTGTCTGTATGAACACCTAGACTAGAAGAGCTAGAGCAACCAAATTTCAAATCTAGACTCCTATTGTCTGCACGCAGATCAAGTTTATTTCAAATTTTTTCCACGCCCACCCCCGCCCCCACAATAAAAAATGCTGAATAACTCCCACAATTTTTGAGATATCGATCTCAAATTTAAAACTTACATTAATATTCGCAACATCTATAAGCCCTCCAATTTTCATCAAGATCGGATGATAAATAGCCGAGTTAAAAAAATGATGCATACTTTTCGGCTGTCCTGCCTCAGACACACAGGATGGCTATTAAACATATCTATGCATGAGTAACGGGTATATCGAAGTCGGTTAGAGCTGACCTTAACTTACGCTCTCGTTTTTTCATTACAAACGTACTCTATAGGAATAGCTTCAAAAGGGAGAGCGTGAAATAGATTGGTTCTTACTGTGGGAGCTTTTGGTAATTTAAGTGAAATTTAAATCAATTAATACGACATTAAATCAAACTAAGATTAAAGAAATTTAAACTGAATAGTAAAAAGAAAGGTACTAACTTCACTTTTTTTTTAATTTAAATGTTTTTAAATGGTTGAGTTCTTTTATAAAATGTATGTTTTGTCAGTAGGCCGAAAATGTGCTTGTTTTTTTTGCAATTTGTTTCTACATGCAACTGTTACATTCCTGGTCTCTGCTGTTGTTGTGTTTGATTCTTTTTTGAGTGTTCCATGAAAGCACAAGTCAATTCGACTAGAATCTGTATTTGATTTACTGGATTTACTCTCAAATCTGAGATTGCAGCAATACATATATTTATGTTTTATTATGAATTTTCTTTTTTTTAGGACTTTAATTTAATTTTTTATACCCTTGTAGAGGGTATATTAAAATTGTCCAGATGTTTGTAATGCATAGAAGGAAGCATCTCCGACCATATTCTATGATATCTCCTCCGTCATTTTTAAAGCTATCTTAACCAAACTTTGCACGAAGTCTTTTGGTACAAATACGCTGCACATTTGTCGGAACCGGCCAAATCGGATGACTAAATCATACATATAGCTGCCATGGGAACCATCGGTCAAAAATGTTGTTTTAGTAAGAAAAACTTTTATGTCTTCAACGCAAACGTCCCCGAACCTTGAACTTACAAGTTTTCTATGCTTTCACATAATTCCACCAAGTTTGATGGGACAACTATATAGTATAGCTGCCATAGAAATTAGGTGTAGAAAATGTATATAGGAGGCCTTGTCAAAAATGTGTACATTTGGCCGAATGTACATATTTGTGTGAGTGGAATCAGGCTACTAATTTATAAAAATCATACAAGCTACAAGGGTATATAAACTTCGGTCGAGCCGAGGTTAGCTTTCCTCTATTTTTTTTTTTTTGTTTTTTTATGGTAAGTGGAGGCTTTTATTCCAAAAACTAACAACAAAACAAAATAAACACAAATAAAAAAAATTTTAATATAACTTTTTTTTTACACTTGGTAAAATTGTATGGTAGGGGTGGAAGTGTGAGAGTTTAGCCACGCCCATTTTATCAAATGTCATATCTAACAGTTTTTTAAAGCTGTAAACAAAGTCTCCATACAAGCTAGCCCACTGTGCAGTGAGTCAAATAGAAGTTCCGATATCTTTGTGAACCACGATTAATCGTAATTTGTGCAGTCATTTGCACAAATGTTGAAAAAAAAACGTTAAAACTTCTACAGAAAATTAAAAAATTGCTAGTTTTGTAATAAAGTTGCTAAAGAAAAATTCAAATAGCTAGATTTGTGGCTAATAGCATTAAAAAACAAAAAAATGTCAAATTTTTTTAAAAGTTGCTAGAGCAACTAAATTCTAAAGTGGCAGCACTGAATATTTGTCGTACAGATTATATCAAATAGGAATTTTGGGATTGAGTTCATTGCACAGCCTTCCTCTTCTTTTGTCATGTTGATAGAGTTTGTGGAGAATGCTTGGATTTGGATTGGTTTTTAATATTCGCGATGATGGATGATAACATATGTAACTCTTTGTTTCATACGTTAGTGTGGTATTATAATATGGGTCCGAGAATTTGCAGAGAAAATTCCCCTAAAACTAAAGCCAGCTTTGCAGTCTTGTTGTTGCACTCAAAACCGAAACTGTACCGGTACAATGTTTAGGTTGTTTTCGGTTCTAAGAATATCGGTTCACGGATACCGGTATTTAAAAAATTAAGAATATCGGTTCCGGTTCTGGTTCTGAGTTGTAATCGGTTCTTTTCGGTATACGGTTCCGGTTCTGCTTCGTGTTTGATTCCCTGATATCAATGCAACTAAGTAAAATCAAACACACGGTATATGTATAATGGTGTCGAATTTGGATGTTGAATCTCTTGGGACAAGAGAAAAGGACCTACATTTTTACGCCGAATCCGAACGGCAAAGTTTTCACTTCACAGCTGGCGCCAATAGCTGGTGAAGATGACAGGTTTTGCAAAAGTTTTTTAACCATTAACGCTAGGTACAAGATTCCGCGAATCAATGGAAGAAATTTTTTCTGGACACATTAGTTGTACTGAAAATCGAACAGAAAAAAGTTTCCAGCTGAATCTCGAAAGGGGAGGAATATGGGGGACTTTATTTAATATATGCCGAATATCAAAATAATTAAGGGCTTCAAAATGATGAAATTTGATTGTTAGGTAATTTATAATTTAAAACAAGTGAGAAAGTCGGTGAAGCTCGACTATAATATACTCTCTTCCAACTAATCAGATGTATTCCAGAAATATCTAGAGATTTTAGGGTCAGTTGTTTTTTAAATCAACCAATCCAAATGTCGGTGTTCCACAACTGCTGGAGACTTCATTTTTTGGTGTTAGCTTCGGAGTTGCATGAAGCGAATGTCAAAAAACAGCTGACTGGTAGTTTTTGAGGTCGAGCTGCCACTACAGGGCTATAGACTTCAAAATAATTTGAATAAATGTTGGATTCAAGAATTTGTTTTAAAATACTTTTTTAAACAAAGAGTTTTTGGTATGCACTGTGTTCAAAACTATTAATAATTATTCTTAAGCCATTAATACTCACTTTTATCGGGTAAAGAATTAAAAACAACGCTGACCCTCGAAATAATTATTGTGTATTGACAACCCTGCTGCTTACATGTAAGTAGAGTGCACAAACATAAATTCAAAAAATCCCGCGGTTGCATTTATTTCTTTGGATATTGCTGGGAGAAGTCCGTTGACGAGGGAAACAAAATAGTAACAAGAGTTTGAAGAGTTTGATGAAGCGTAAGCTAATTCTCTACCGCGATAGACGACTGCTTTTCTTTTCCAAAGGGCATTAGATCAAAATAAATGTAAACAGTCTAGTTCAAAATTTCACCGCTGCACTGTGGGAAAAAAGTCAGTAATTTTGGCACAAACTTTAAAAATAAAGCTAGACCTCTACAAATTTGCACAAATGTTCGTTGGACTAAACTAAAATTTGAAAAAAAAAATAACATTGGCGATTGGACCACGCCTTCCTTCCGCCCCCATACCAACAATAATCCATTTATCTCGCATTTATTATAATACATTTGTTTAAATTATAAATTATGCTAATAATACTTTAAGAAATACCAGAACTCAAAAATTCATATATTTTTTATTATATTTTATGCAAAATTTTTCATTGTTAAAATTCACCAATTTCCGTCTTTGATTTTCGCCCATTAGTTTTTCCATTTAAAATCAAAATATCTGCACTTTTGATTGTTGTTTATAAAGAAAATTATTATTTATATTATATCGAAAAACGACGAATTAAACAAACATATTTTTTATTAAGTGAAAAACTTTTTCTTACTCTGCGGGGACTCCAACTCGGCTCTTGGCTCTTGGACTGAAACACAATTGGAACGACGCGACGTCTGAGCCACGCCGCGCATCTGAGCCAACGCATCAAATTGGTTACGTGTATTGAATATGATGCACTTGATTATTTGCTTGCTTGTAATTCTCAAGAACGAATTTCATAATCGGCCAAGATAAATAGCGCTAATGAATTTTGCGGAACAAAAATCAAAAATGGTTATCGGTTTGAAATCAAAAAGACGCACATTTGATTTAAAATTACTTTACTCTTGTTTGAACGTTTAAATCGGTAAAATCAACAAGAAAAATTATTATGCTAAAATTTTTAGCCACAAACGAAAAATGTCGGATATACAATTTTTATACTCTGTACCGAAGGTACATAGAGTATATTAAGTTTGTGCAAAAGTATGTAACAGGGAGAAGGAATCATTTCCGACCCTATAAAGTATATATATTCTTGATCAGCATCAACAGCCGTGTCGATATAGCCATGTCCGTCTGTCCGTCTGTCTGTCTGTCCGTCCGTACGTATGAACGCACAGTTCTCAGAGATGGTAAGAGATAGAGGATTGACAAGTATGGGACATATATTTGTTATATTTGCAGGCAGATCAAGTTAATTTTCAATTTTTGATAACCACCCTCCCGCCCCCGCAATTTGGAAAAAACGTGTATCTTCCACAGTTTTGATGATAGATGGTTCGTAACTTCTAGAGAGCTCTAGTAATCAAAATTATTTATCGATTTGCTCAAGGCATGATAAAGATTGGATGAACGATACTCAAGTTATGAGCAAAAAACGGCCAGTTAACACCCCCCACCCACCCCACCCATAACCGCAGCATTCCATTCAACAAAGGCAAGCATAGTGACAGAGAGAGAGAGAGAGAGAGAGAGACTTAGAGAGCGTACCGCGTTGTGCGTTGTGTGTTAACTGGCCGTTTGACTCGTGACCAAATGCGAGCTGCGACATTATGGGTGCAGAGTTTGTTAAAGTCGGGCTTGACCGACTTTCTATCTTGTTTTTGTGTGTAGTTTCCATAAAATATTCTGAAGTTTGAATTCATTATTCGAGAAGTAATGGACTTTAGCCCGGAAAATAGTCGTTGTACGCTTAGTTGGGTAGCTGGAACAGCAAGAGAGAGCTCCTACAATTCAGAAAACTAGATTGACTTTTTATCTTTATTATTTTGAAAACGGTGTAAGCTCATAAAAACCTTAATCAGAAAACCTTGATTTGTGAAAATACTAAACTATTTGTATTCTCCCATTTTTTTCTTATAAATACATATCGTTCAGTTACTATAAGAATGTCATAACTCAAAAACACGATTTTTTAGTTAATGATGAACAAATATTCGCAATATCGTGTTCAGTTATACTTTTCTAGAGAGATGAGAATATGTCGATATTGTCGATAGGTAAGTGTCAGAGCTGCTTTCCTCATTTAGTTTCACTTGAACAGAAATGTATCAAATTCTCAAATACATTTCTGCCAAAGGTCCTACAATTTCTAAGTCATTTTCTGTTCAGTGGTTAGTTTGATATTATAATGTGTGTCCGGGAAATGCCAAGAAAATTCTTCCAAAACCAAGTGCTCGCTTTGCAGTCTACACTGAGGGAAAAATGCTCTGAAATTTTAATATTTACACTTTGACTTTAGTATTTTCACCATACCTTCAGCGTTAAATATGGAATTCGTAAATATAAAATGTGTACACTTTAATTTAAATATGAAAATATTAAAAAAAAATTATTTTTTTTAAATTAAATTTTATACCAATTAGTTTGTTCTGTATCAAGAGTAGGAATCCCCCATTGAAGCCACCACCTGTTGGACTCTGAAAAACACCAAATAATATTAAATTATATTATTTAATATACAATTCGGGACGCTTGGTCTGAGCACAATTGGAACGACCTCTCTACCGGTTCCGCTATTGCGCGCTCTGGCGAAAAGCCTTCTAAGATACTACTTGTATTGAATTGAATCTACCATCTGCCTAAGAACATCAGACCACTTGTAATTCTCAAGTTCGAATTCATCGAATTGTTCATATAAATGGCGCAAAGAAAATTAGGTGATTAAATATGATTCAAGTTGAATCAAAGTGCATATTAATTGATTTTAATACAAAAATAGCATAGAAAAATCAAATATGATTGTTATAGTTTTTACTATGCCATTTTTCCCTGAGTGTAGTTGTTGCACTCAGAACTGAAACTGTCCCGGTACAAAGTTAAGGTTCTTTTCTGTATTTTCGGTTCCAACACAAGTAAGAAAGTCGGTCATGCCCAACTGTAATATACTCTGTACCTGCTAACTAAAACTAAATTTGCTGCTGAATGCAGCGCTGCTGCTGAGCTGCGGCAGCGAACCTTCTTTTGCTCATAAGTTGAGTATTGTTCATCCGATCCTTATCATTCCTTGGCATACATAATGCTAATTACTAACTATCTTTGAAGGTACGAACCATCTATCTTCAAAGCTGTGGGAGATATGACGTTTTTTCCAAATTGCGGGTGCTGCAGTGGGCGTGGAACAATTTAAAATAAACTAACATAAATTTCAAACCTCTATCTCTTACCATCTCTGAAACCTGTTTGTTCGTACGGACAGACAGCCGGACAGACATACACACGGTCATGGCTATATCGACTCGGCAGTTGATGCTGATCAAGAAAATATATACTTTACAGGGTCGGAAATGATTTCATCTTCCTGTTACATACGTTTGCACAATGTTCTTGGATATTGGTATACCGGTAATACAAGAAATTTAAAATATTGGCTCCGGTTCTGGTTCTGAGTTTTAATCGGTTCTTTTCGGTGTACGGTTCCGCTTCCGGTTTGATTCCCTGTTTTGAAGTAATATATTCAATTATAAGGGAAATTTTAAAATTCCAGACTTTAGGCCGCATCCATTCCCTTATTGGTCTAGACTCTTAATAAGTCACAAAATTAGTGATTGTAGTCCAATTCACATTTTGTGCCAAGTACAATAATTCGTGGGTGTATTGTAGTTTTATGCTGCCGTGATGCTGTTTGTAAACTTTCAATATTTGCTTTTATATCGTTTACATTTGCTACGTGACAAATTAAGTCTTCTTGAGCATCCTATAAAAATGGTTTGTAAGTGCGGCTGATTTTTTGTGGAACAAGGATTGCATGAGGGAGTGCAATGATTGTAAAATCTCTAAAGTCTACAGAAAACGAAAAATATAAGAAAAAAATATTGTTTGTTGACTATTTGCAGATTGAATAAGTTTTTTAAAATAAAACAAGTACGAGCGCTGTAGTCGAGTTTCCCAACTACAAAATACCTTGTTCAATTGAGGCACACATACAAACACACTCAAATACAACTTCGGCGAAGTTAGCCTTTCTTTTTTGTTTGCTTTTCCCAATTTTAATACCCTGTTGAAAATGGGATCATGAAGTTGTGCAAAAGTATGTAACAGGGAGAAGGAATCGTTTCCGACCCTATAAAGTATACATATTCTTCATCATCATCAACAGCCGAGTCGATATAGCCATGTCCGTCTGTCCGTCCGTCTGTCTGTCCGTCTGTCTGTCCGTCTGTCTGTCCGTCTGTATGAACGCACAGTTCTCAGAGATGGTAAGAGATAGAGGTTTGACATGTATGGGACATATATTTCTTATACTTGCAGGCAGATAAAGTTTATTTTCAATTTTTGTCACGCCCCCTCCAGACCCGAAATTTGGCAAAAACGTCATATCTCCCACAGTTTAGATGATAGATGACTCGAACCTTCTAAAGATAGTTAGAAATTAGCATTTTTTATCGATTTGCCAAAGAAATGATAAAGATCAAATGAACGGTACTCAAGTTATAAGCAAAAAACGGCCAGCTAACACCCATCACCCACCCACCCAAAACACAGCATTCCATTCAACAAAGGCAATCTTAGTGAGAGAAACAGAGAGAGAGAGAGAAAGAGACAGAGACAGAGAGAAACTTAGAGATGAGCGTATAGCTCGTGAGCAAATGCGAGCGGCGGCAATAAGGGTACAGTGTATGTTATAGGCGTGCTTGACCGAGTTTCTTTCTTGTTTATATTAATCTTAGCAAGTTTAGCTGTGTTTCGTGGAGTAGAACTCTCATGGCACTCCGAGGTGCTCAGACTTTTGAATGTGGAGTTACTAACTAAAGTGTCCAGAATAATATGCAACTAAATATGTTTGCTGTAATTTGCTCTTTCTCGAAAAAAATCTCCTTTTTCCAGAGGGATATGCGTTTGAACACGCACAGCTGCTAGACATTTTTGTCAGCCACAAACGCTCAGAGGCCACAGTCAAACAGCAAATAGCAAATGGCGAAAACCACCTAAATAAAACCACCGAAACACAAGTAAATAAAAAGGTACGCGCTTTTGTCAAATATTTTGAAAGGAAATGGATAAATTGAGTGCGACAAATACTGAGATTTGAAAATAAGCATTCTGAATGGCTCTAATAGTAATTAACATCGAAGTAAATTGTGAATCTATGAATAGTCGTCCAAAAGTGGATTATGAGAGCGCTAGCTCCTCACAAAAACGAAAGTTGGCGACAGAGCTTTCAGAGGTTCATAATAAACTCGTTGCCTTGGCTTGTACATGCTGCTAGAGTTCGTCTAGTTTAAAAACAAAATCCTTTGTAACTAATGCATAGTTTTAACAAAGATTTTTAAAATTTGTTAACATTAATCAATTAGTTATAAATTGCTAAAATTGAGACGCTCGCCCTTGAAGCTTAGGTCTGCTCAATAACCAATTGTTTCGGTAAGTGCAATTGCACACAACAGATCAAATCTATGGAAAACCATATTTATTTTGAATTTTCCAAATAATTTGAAATACCATTTTCGGGGAAGGGAATGCAGGCGTGGTCGAAATAAACAAAAACCGACATTCTACTTTAACTTGAATATTTTATGTGCAAAAACTTAACTTCCTATCTTTCAATTTGAAGTTGATACCAAAGTAAACGAAAAAAACCCATAGTGCAGTGTTGCATCTAAAAGCTTATGTAAAAGCTTTTCTAAGCTCCCTGAAAAATTTTATATTAGAAGGAAACAAAAAAATAATGGTGTTGAGAAGTCATAATTTTAATTAAATGCCGCTAGCGAAGCCATTTGGACCACCATTCGGTTAAATCGTCTCGGTTAAAAGTCTGGATTAGCAATGCTTTTGTATTCTCAAAAAAAAAAAAACCCAAGACCAGTCTCTTTAAAAAAATATTGCATCCTATATTCTTAGACCCTCACTATAATTTCATGATAACCATTGAACATAAAAATACTTATGTTATCCATATCTGTTCAAGTGAAACTTAGGGCCGTTTTCTCATGTTGCTGTTTTTGCAAATCTAGTTGGATTTGCTGCATTTGCTTTGCTCATGTTCAAGGCTAACCATCTAGGTGGTTTTTGTAGCAATGTATTTCATCCTTCAGCCGAAGCGCCAGGCATACATTTTCATAAATTTATTTTTATGAAAAAAAAAAGGACAATTCATATAGTTCAGTATTTTCACAAAACAGTTTAATAGGCTAATCACACTGAGCACATCTAACATCCCACATAATGAGTCAAAAACATTTGCCCTTAGTCCTATTAGACAAAGACCTAATTAATATTTTGACAAAACAAAAATTTTAAAACGGCGTAGCAAATAGATATTATGCATTTTAAGTCATGATGTGGGATGTTAGATGTGCTTAGTGTGATACGCCTATAATGGCAACAATCATGATCGATTTTCAGAAGCCTTAAACTTTTACAAAATACAGAAGATGTACTTAAATGGTGGTCAGACAACTCGACAAAGTTTCACAATCACTTTGAGTAGATCAAGTAAGCAAAGAAATTTTATTTTCCGGGGTGCAATTATTATGTAGTAGTAGCATTGACTAGTAGCATTGACCCTCTTCTATTGACACTATAGCCGATTTTAATGCACTAATGGGTTCTCTGCGAGGATCGCATACGGTGCCATCGATTGCACTGTCCACTGCCGCCCTCAGGATTCGAAAATTTATGTCTCCATAGTCGAGCTGGCTGTACAAGTAGATGGGCAGGCGGTTGCTTATTATCCAGACACTCTGATTTTCCTCGTTGTCCACTTTTAGGTCGTTGGGAAATTGAATTAGCATCGACGAGTTGTCTGGATCGAGCAGCAGACCCAAATTGGCCCGCGTATACGGCTTTGCTGTGTCCCAGCATCCGACATTATCGCGGTGAACTTGTGTGTAGAACATAACACCGTTTCGGTCAATGCCAGAAGTTGAAGATTGGCCGTTGGGTCCGCGATCGCCGATCGGAAGGAAATACTGAGCGCTATCCGTACCGTTTAGCCATAGAGCTTCGTTTAAGAGCAGGTCGGTGGGCACCATGAATTCCTAGAGCACATAGAGAGGCAGTGACAGATCACATTGGACATCAATTGTGAGATTCGTTCCCTGAACCTACCTTAAAGCTGGCCATCGGATGGAAATACAGCACACGCTGACTGGTCTGTGGATCGTAGGACAAACTCATCCCGAAAACACCGTCCAGCCATTGGAAGTTTAGTCCGTACACCCTGAAGTCTGATGCCACGGGATTGGGAGAGAAGTTGAAGTTGGTCACTCGCCAGCTTCTCTTCTTCGCCAGGCTATAGACAACTATGCCGAAGCGCCAGACATCTGAGACCAAGGCGTGCGTGTCCTCGCACGTGCGCACATCCACAACGATGTTCGAGTGCAGCGAGTCCTCCTTCACCTGCGCAGCTGGTAGCTCGTAGCTAACGATCATTCGGTCAGTCGCCAGGTCAAAGGCGACTATTTTCGGCGGGCAGACTTGCCTCAGGCTGATTGTGGCATTTACAATGCCAGAATCGATGAGCCAGAGCCGGTTGCACGAGTCAATGGCCGTGCGATAAACAGAGATGAGCTTGGAACAGTTGGGCCTGTACGGATCACCGTGTGCGCTCCAGCTGGGGTATGGCTGAATGGGCGGACTCGATTCCTTGGCTGGGTATGGCAAGGTGCCTAAGCTAGCTGGAACACCGTCTCGCCAGCGCGGTGTCGTAATAAACATACGATTGCGGTGGACATCGATTCCCAATGGCAAGTTGTTTCTTGGTATGAACTCGCTGCGAAGCAAATGAAAGTGAAATCGAAAAGCACACAAGCAAGGCCATCGCCATCAATCATTCCGACTCGGAACTCGCTCACTCATTCATTCATACCCATTCACTATGGCCCGCTGCCGCTCCACAAATGTGGGATACTCAAAGTCCAAATATTTCCATTCGTTGACTATCGAGAATTCCGTTTGTCTTTTCGGTCTGGGACTGGAGTAAAGCTGGCCCGAATATGTGTCCGAGTCGGCTGCAAAGACTTCATCGAAGGTTCGAAATGATGTGGCAGCCGCTTGACCAATGTAATCGAACTGAAGGCCAATGATGCAAAGACTGGAACTCAGCAATGATAGTAGCTTCATGGCTCTAAGTCGATTTCGCGCACAAGTTAGCCACCGATCTGTCTCAGCGACAAACACCAACTGATCGGAGCAGAAGCCGGTCTGGCTGCCTTTAAGCAACTATGTAACTCTGCGTTTCAGTATTTGCCAACTCTTTCAGAGCTTGGTGCTTGAAGCGGAACATGCTGCTGGTGCGGGGAAAGTGTAAGCTCGCTTTGCGCCAAGGTATTTCAAATGTTAAACAAATGCCACTGCATTTTTATACTCTGAACCAAAGGTACACAGAGTGAACTAATATTACGTGCTTTTACACAGACTTGCAAATTTTGGTCAAGATCGTATGACTATATCTTATAGATGTCATAGGACCAATCGGTCGGAAAATGGGTCTTAGTGAGAAAAACTTTTTTTTTTCAAGTATATCGATCTTTAGGTCGGTAATTATTAATATTAAACGCTTTCAAACTAATTCAAAAAAGTTGATAGACATCGGGTGACTATATCTTACGGTTGCCATAGGACCGATCGGTCGAAAATGGGTCTTAGTAAGAAATTTTTTTTGTTTTTATTGTTAGCGTCCTTTAACTCGCTGACTACTAGTTTTATATGCTTTGAAATAGATTTGCAAAGTTTTGGTTGTAATCGGATGACTATATCTTAAGGCTGTCATAGCACAGTGGGCGAAATGACCAATTTAGCGAAACGAAATTAATATCTTCCAAAGTAAATGAGATAGTCGCAATCTGTTTTTTTCTTTTCTTAAAGGTAGAAATAACATCAATATAAAAAACTAAAAAAAAAGTTTTTAATACAATTTTTTATTATTTTTAAAATTTAAAAACGAAATTTTTTTTTTTAAATATCAAAAAGAGCTCAAAATTTTAATGAAAGAATTAAAAAAATGTTAATAACATTTTTTTTTATTTTTAAGTTCAAGTTTAATTTTTTTAAATTTTTTCGGTAGGTACACTTTCATTTTGAACCAAATCTCGAGTCAGAAACGTTTGGTGGAGTCAAGCAAGGTATGAACCGTAAGGTTACTGAATTTCCAATAATAGCGCAAAACATTCTTTTTGAATCGGTAAAGTAGTTTGAATACAAACAGCAAAAACATTGGAAAAAAATAATTTTTTCAAATAAAAGCGCTTGAAATTTCTTTTTTAAACATTTAGAAAAAATTTTAAAAAATAGAACAAAATTTTTTTTTTTTTTCTTCTTAAGAATCGCACTTTTTCGAAGAAAATAAGGTATTAATAAAGAAAATCTATGGATAAACACCGAATTGATATTCGATGATCGCAATACATCATAGCTTGGAAGAATATCGGCGTTTTGAACAAGCCCATTGGTAAAATCTCGCAATTTTTTTTTCAGATTTCAATTCGTTCCAGCTTACTTCAGGATTTTTTTATATATAACTGTATCAAAAAATAGTTTTCCAAAGCTAAAAAAAAATCTATGTGGGAATATCTTCGTTGAGCCAACCTAAAAAAAGCTTTTGTTTTGATGCTGACATTGCGCCTAAAAATTCCAACAAATGCAATGGTAGCACATATTAGCAGGTGATATTGAAAATTTTAAAACAACAAGGACACACACTGACAAAAAAAGTTAAAGGCGAGTTGGACATTTGTGAACATTTTTAGTTTTGCTAAACGAAAGACAGGTGTAGGCTTCTAAGTTCAGGTTGTTAATACGCGATACTTTCACTACGTCTTACAAGTAATACATATATGGTCCTGTCACTTATATTGATTTTTTGTTTAATACATACCTTTATATTAATATATAACCAACCTTTTTTGTAAAACAACAATAACTTTATATTTCACAGCTAAATTAACAAGAAATTCAAATTTCATTTTATTGTAAAACCATATTCCAAACAAAATCACAAAATCACAGTTTTAAAGCTATCTATATCAAACTTTGCACGAAGTCTTGAAATACATGTAGGCTATATATTTGTCGTAACCGGCCTGATTGGATGACTCTAGCTTATAGCTGCCATAGGAAGAGAAAAACTTTATTGCTTTCAAAGGTTTGCTAAATTAGTATTTGTAAGAATGATATGCTTTCACATAGTTCTACAAAGTTCTATCGAATTTAGGCTACTATATGGTATAGCTGCCATAGCTAGTGTGACAGCGTCACGAAACTAAGCAATTATTCAATTTATATGCTTTCACACAATACTACAAAGATTTATCAAAATCGGATGACTATATCGTGTAGCTCCCATATAAAAATCGTGTTCTGGCTAAAGCTAATATATGCGATGTTGTATGGGAGGGGGGAGTAGTTTTTGTGTGATGTTGTTCATCTCAGAAATATTTTTCCAAATGGCCAAAAAACTCTTCCATTTCAAATTTCAAGTCCCCCTAGATGGGCAAAATCTTATACTGTGCGACGTGTCCGAGATATTTTTGTCGATTTAAAAAAAAAAAAAGGAAATTTTTCCGGATTGATGCGCAGGTTCGCTTTGCGGAGTCTTCGCATTACTTCTTGAGGTGCACCCGTTTCGTTCGCCCGATGACCACGATGTCGTCGAGGTAGGCCAATGCGAAGGGTTGCATATCCGGCCCGATGAAGCTGTCCAGTGCCCACTGGAGTGTGGCGGGGGTCGTATGTAAACCGAAGAGCATGGCCTTCCAGTGGAAAAGGCCGAGTCCGGGTACCGTGAAAGCCGTGTACTGCATGCTCTGGGCGACCGTCGGGATTGTTTAAAAAAAAAATTTTTTTATCATTAAAAAAAATAGAGGGAAGCTAAGTTTTTATACCCTTGTAGCTTGTATGATTTATATAATATAAATTAGTAGCCTGATTCCACTGACACAAATATGTACATTCGGCCAAATGTACATGTTTTTGACAAGGCCTCCTATATACATTTTCTACACCCAATTTCTATGGCAGCTATACTATATAGTTGTCCCGTCAAACTTTGTGGAATTATGTGAAATCATAGAAAACTTATAAATACGAGGTTTGGGGACGTTTACGTTGAAGACAAAAGAGTTTTTCTCACTAAAACAACATTTTCGACCAATGGTTTCTATGGCAGCTATATGCTATAGTCATCCAATCTGGCCGGTTCCGACAAATGTGCAGCGTATTTGTACCAAAAGACTTTGTGCAAAGTTTGTTTAATATAGCTTTAAAACTGACGGAGGAGATAGCATAGAAACAGACGGACAGACGGACATGGCAATATCAACTCATCTCTTGAAGTTCTGTGACACCGACGAATTTTTGGAGCGATTTGCAAACCAACCTAAGATGAAGTCTCTAGAGATTTCTGTGACACCGCTGATAAAAACACGTAAGAGTGCTGCAGTCGACTACCCCGACTGCAAAATACCGTGTTCCAAGTAATGTTGTTTTTGCTCGGATATTATTGTGGTTTTCAGAAATCAAACTCAGAGTTCAAACTTAAAAATTGTGGCTCTGACAGTTTTTCGCTCTTTAAAGGAGGTTAAGGGGAAATTTTCCAAATTTGATGCAAACGATCTGGATACGGTATAGTTAAAAAGTCAAAAAATAACTCCAAGAGCCAAAATAACAGCGCACAGCTGATAAATATATGAGTAAAAAGTTGACGACGCAGCTAACTGTGGTTCTATGTAAATTTTTCTTTGCGGATGGTTTTTCGTTTGTTCCTTTAACCCTTACGTGAGCAGAAAAAACATGTAATTTTGCTATTATTTTCGTATGCGTATTAAAATTGAGGCAGGGAGTTTTATGAAGATGTTACTTCGATTGAGCTACCTCCAAGAATAGAAAATAACATAGACGAGCTTACAGAGGATGCCATCGAGTATGTGGCAGGGTACACTATCACTCTCCAAAATGTTGTCAGACAGTAAGACATTCACCTACGTTGAAGAAATATCGCATGGTGGACTTTTAAGTCCATCTTTTCAAACCTATCTATACAAACTAAGCAACAGATCAAACAATTAGAACTCATTTTTATATTTTATGTCAAAAAAGAGATTGATATCACTTATAACATAAATGAGAAATTACACTAGTTTACAGCCAAAAGACCCATTTCAACTAAAACTATTTTTAAGTGTAGTTTCAATAGGTGATCAAAAATCGATTTCAAAAATTTTTTCATGGCAACGTTTTTTAAATATATACTTTTTCATTTTTTCGGTAGGTGCACTTACATTTAATGCCATATCTCAATTCATAATGATCAAAAAGAGTCAATCAAGATATGAATCAAAAGGTAATTGAATGGTTAATAATCGCACAGAACACTATTTTCCAAATACTTAAAATACTCAAATTTTACTGTTAGTTCCTGCACTTAAATTAATCCTGCTTCAATATTTATTCATGGATTTTCTTCATCAATACCTTATTATCTTTGTAGAAGTGCGATTCTTAAGTTGAAAGAATAAAAAAATATTTTATTTGGATTTTTTTATATTTTTCCAATTCGATTAAAAATGAAATTTCTTGCATTTTCGAGAAAAAAATCGATTTCTTAAAATATTTTTGGTCATTATATTCAAACTTCTAAACCGATTTGAAAACAATGTTGTACGATATTATTGACAATTTTATAACCGTTCGATTCATATCTTGCTTGACACCATCTGATGATTATGAATTGAGATATGTCATAAACTGTAAGTGCACCTACCGAAAAAATGAAAATTTAAAAAACGTTTTTGTAATCGATTTTTGATATCACCAAACCAAACTACACTTAAAAATAGTTTCAGTTGCAATGGGTCATTTAATTTTTTTTTGGTAAACTAGTGTTATTGAAGGCAGTCAATGTAAATTTACCAATAGATGTAAAAAAAATGTATTTTAATATACAAAGGCTTAAACACAGAAAATGTTGGCATTTCACTCACACACACGACAAACAAAATCTTTTTTTAAAGCTTCCACAAAAAATCTTTTACAACAAATACGGCTTTTGCTGACGGGACTACCGTCAGGGACCACCTGTATTATGATACAACTATAACAAGTATGGCTCTCAGACAACATTTGGAACCATGATACAACAAAGAAGGTATGGCACTCACAGAGTGCCCTCTGCTCGGGCCACTAAATATCAGTCTGCATTTGTGCGCAAGTTTTTTGTTTTGCCTATTGGGGTTGGTTTCTGTTGCACCGGTCGCTTTGTTGTTTTGTTGTTGTTGTTGCTTCATTGCTTTTTTGTTAAGCCCTTGATCCACTGGCACATTCTAGAGGTCATCCGCTGGATGATCTAAATGACCTCATTCTTTCTATGTATTTCCTCATAAGAGAAAAATGTGCATTCGGCAGATCATCCGCGACGGATGATCAAGTCACTGTCATGGATGATCTAGCTACTGTCAGGACATATAGCTATTTTGCGCTAAAAGGCTAGATTTTCTGTCGATATGCTATCAAACTGCCCAAGAGGAACAGCTGCTCCGTCAATGGCGTTGCCATGGTCGGAGTGGGTTTTAGCTCAGTGGGCGAAAGTTTAGCACAGTGGCAGAATTGTATGGAACCCCTTTATTGAAAACCGACTATGCCCATGAGTTGTTTATGGCCAAGGCAAGCAGCAATTGTTCCATTCTTTGTTTTAGAATGTTAAAATGCAGTAATATTTCTTATGTATGAATCCCGCAAACTACCTTTATCGTGCTGGGACTACCAGGAGGGCATGCTGCTTGACATGTCGATGGCTAACTTTGATTTACAATTCCAGACATAGCAATTCAATCTGCTGTTTTTTGTTGACGTTGGTGTGGCCGTGTACACCATTCGTCAGTGGGACAAGGAAAATTCACTTTTGGAGAATGTGATTGAATGTTCGCCAGTGGAACAAGGGTATTATACACATATACTAAATTCGTGTGTACAATGTACATACATATGTGGGTCTTTCACTCTCGCGTTCACTCTCCGTCTCTCTCTCGCGCTCTTCGTTAAAGGCCTGGGCCACAATGTATGCTGTGTGCCATACCTTGTATACTTGTATCATGTTTTGAACTAAGCGATCGAGAGAGAGCGGTATTTGGAGTATTCAGAACTCTGCTCTCTTTTGCAACATCAAAGAAGTGCTAAATGAGCGTTTTGCCCAGGGACTGTAACGATTATAATTTTTTGTTAAAAAAATTAAGAAACAAAAATTATTGTTTTTAATTTATTTATAAAATTGTTTTAATTATTAACATTAATTTAAATAATAAAAATAATTTGGAGCAGTGAGTAACCCTAATGCGGAAAGGTTGTTTTTAGTGCAAGTTGGTCCATCAAAATGAATAAAAGTCGTAGTAAACGCGCAACTCAAAGCTGAGAAATTGTGTGACTGTATAGAGCAACAGCGACTGATGACCAGCAAGTGAAGGCAAACACTAAATCGATAGATTAAGCGAATCGCTAAAACGTAAACACAGCCGAGCCAGCAGAAAATAAGTCTCGATTAGTAAGTGTAAATAAGACAGCTTACAAAAGCACACTTACTTATCAAGAAAGCTTTTAGCGAACTTCACAGCCGGATCGTAGCTTAAACTTAAGCCTAAGCTAAGTTCGCAAGCATAAAGCTGATCAAAGTCAAACATGACGTCATAAGCTAGCTCAACTTACTCACGAGGTGTGCTACAATACATTGTCAAAATACGTCAAAAATATTTTTACTACATTTAAATTAAAAAAAATTCCTCGTTTGGCCGCGAATTAAACTTTGGTTGATATGTTCTTTGAATGTCAAAAAAATCGAAAAAAAAAGATTCCTCAATTTACCGTAATTTATAATGATTTTTCGTGAAGATATAATTTGGCAGTAATCCGTGGTTCTTTTGAAACTTTGCGCTTTCTTCATACAATGTGCATATATGTTTGATTACATATTCTTTTCAAAATACGTTTTATTTTTAGCTTGGATAACACTTTTAGCAAAACAAAACAAAATATGGACACTAGATTGGAACATGAAATTTTAAGGGTCATGGTCTCACTATCTGGTGCTTTTTGTTGTATAGGATGCGTAAAAAAAAAAAGCAGTTTTGCCTATAATCACATAATTGTTTCATTTATAAATGGTCGGCGTAGATTTAAATTAAAAGTAATTTCAAATTCTAAAACCAAAAAGAGAGCACGGGATTGTTAATTTACAGGATTTGTTTTTTTTATGTATGTGATATCAACTAGCCAATGCTTTATTTACCTCTTATTCTTGATCAGCAGCAACAGCCGAGCCTTAGAAAACTCGTGTTATCAAAAATTGGGCTCAATAAGCCGACCAAAAGAACAGTAGTCTCTTCTGCCATATTTCCACAAATGTATTTGCCTTTTTGAATTTCAAAAGATGACAGCAATCGAAATGAACTAATACCTTCGTTGTAAAATTTTGTATTTGGTGAACGTGTCGTATGATTAATTTTTTCAAAACTTTATGGGACATATATTTCTTATACTTGCAGGCAGATCAAGTTTATTTTCAATTTTTGCCACGCCCCCAGTTTCGTAGATAGATGTTTCTTTCCTTCTAGAGATATCTAGTAAACAAAATTATTTATCGATTTGCTGAAGGAATGATAAAGATCGGATGAACGATACTCAAGTTATGAGCAAAAAACGGCCAGTTAAGGGGTCCATTTTTAAATGACTCGCTAAAATCGGAATTACAATGAAACTATTCGAAAAGGCTTCCAACTATCTCTTAAGGAACAGCAAGCTGTCGGGTTGCCCACGTGTTTCAGTGTTTCCCTGATTTTATTCATTTCCCACAATTGCAGCTGCCGTATTTTATACTGCAGTTGTAAAGATTCTGATATGTGTTCTTCTCGGCTTAAGAACTGAATTCTACTAAGCCACACAATACTATTGGTCATCTCTATTTTGTTGAATATCCAAACAGTACTACATATCAGTATAGTATCAGTAAACGATGATGTAAAGCACATTTATATCAAATCAGAATGCATCGATTCAAAAATGAAAAGGAGACTAAAGGAAATTTATACAAAGAGACTTTATAATTAAAATCGAAAGTTATGTGTGACAAGCGAAATCAGTTTTATTATGTCTGCGGCTTATGTATATGTTAACCGGCAGCATCGATTTGACTTAAGACAAAATAAAGCTATTGTTGAAGCTTTTAATATTTTTGATCGCTCGTATATTGAACCAAACCAAAACAAGTGGTCATAGTCGTAATCGCTGTTCGTTCTAATCTTCCTTCTCAATTAATACATTATCATGACTCTTCTAACATTGAATTTTTTATTTGTGAAAGTTTCCCTTCCTGGTTGTAACTTACTGGTGACCTGCTCATATATAGCATCTATCAGTTATCCGCGATATTTCTTCATCAGTCGGGGAAAACGATCTGTTGATAGTATAAGAGGATTTTAATCTTCCCGCTCTTTCTTGGTCAGCTTGCGACGATTCAGCTGCTTTAGTTTCGTGCACCCAGAATGACTTTGTAGATGGACTTTTCGATCTGTCATTTAAACAAGTTAACTTCATTTCTAATCATAACGGCCGATTTTTAGAATTGGTATTTGTATGTGGCTTGTGTGATGTAACTATTGTAACTAACTAATGTAACTAACTTCCCCCTTATCAGTTCCAGAAGATCTTCATCACTCGACAATTCAATTTTCTCTAAATGGCTTGGTTCCTTGTCCAAAGGTCCCTGCTTCTCCTCGCCGAAGGCGTTGTTTTCAACAAGCCAATTACTCAGGTCTAATGGAGTATTTATCACTAGTTGACTGGTCCTGTCTTGATGACCTAAGTCTCAATGAGGGCTTAGAGCTATTTTACAATACACAGCACAATTTATTTGAGGAACATATTCCAGTCTCTATCGTTAACTCTTCTAATAGCCCTTTATGGTTTTCTCGTAGATTGAAATATCTAAAGAAGAAGAATTGCATTAATATCATAAAAAATTACATAGGTTTTAAGTAATAAAAGCTAATTTTAAAATATTGTCCACCAAAACAATGCAAATGTCAGAGAGTAGCAGAAAGCAGCAATGAGCAAACCTGCCAACTTATTCCATTTATGACAATAACATTTTCGGAGTTTAAATTTTCTTTTCAAAATTAAAAGTTTGTGCGCTTAAATGAAGTATTAATTTAACAAGATTATGTTGATAAATTAGCAGTTTATTAAAATTTGATTTAAGTGGTTAATTTAATGAAGTATCTAAATTATATCGGCGAGAATTTCAAACTACGAAATGGAAGACAAGTTGTCAGCGGTGAAATTTTTAAGTTAACTTGTTACATTTATTTTGATCTTTATAAATATTAGGAAGTTTTTATGGGGGAAACATAGAACTCCGGAGGAAGAGGCAGTAATGCCATACGGAAAAACAGTCAGATATCGTGGCAGAAAAGTAGCTTACGCTTCATCAGAAATTAAAAGTGGATTGCATCATTTCTGAAACTCTTGTTACGATTATGTCTCCCTCTCCAACGGCCTTTCCCAGCAATATCCAAACAATTAATGCAGCCGCGGGAATTTTGAATTTATATTTGTGAACTCCACTCACTTGTGAGCAACAGGGTTGTCAATACAAAATAGTTTTTTGGCGGGTCAGCGGTCTCTTCAATTTTTTTCCGATAGAATTGAGTACTATTGGCTTAAAAATAATTTATAATTTGGAACTCAGTTCATACTACAACCACTTGCAGCATTTAGCTTAGAAATTACCAAATAAAGTTTGAATCCTTCATTAATTTAAACTATTTTGGAGCCTACAGCCCTGTCGTGGCAGCCCTAACGCGAAAACTACCGGTCAGCAGTTTTTGTCAGCTGCTTTGCGTGCAACTCCGAAGCTTACTCCGAAAAACGAAATCTCCGACATTTGTGGAACACCGACATTTGGATTGGTTGTTGTTTTCAAAAACAACTGACCCCAAAATCTCTAGAGATTTCTGGAACACCTCGGAGTATGCGTTACTTCTGGTGTACCGCAGGAACTACCTGGGACCTTTACTTTTTGGTGTGTTTATCAATGATCTTTCTCAGGTTGTTAAATCATCTCAAGTCTTAATGTTTGCGGATGATGTTAAGCTGTCTATTACGCTATCTTCTCCTGATTCGAATAATAGGCTATTCACACTGAGCACATCCTAGCGGAACGCATGGAATTTTTTGAAGATGTGAAATAGCGATTCATACTGACAACATCTGACATCTTCAGTTGTCGTCGCGACGCGTCGTCGTAGTAGCGAATTTACAAACTGCTAAAAACTATTAATAAAATGGATTTTGAAGAACAATTGGTGGTTGTTGTATCTGTTGTTCAAAAGCAGCAACTGTTAATTCAGCCGCTTATGGCATATTTCGTCAATAATGCGTACAATGCAGAGATCGAAGATGCAGAGGAGCTGATGACCATGATAGGCATGAATCTGCACATACCAAGAAGCACTTGGATGTTTGTAAGTGGTAGTAAAATGTGGCTTTTATATGTGCAATTCCTTCAGAAGTTATTATTGTTTATTTAAGAAGCGGTTTGGCATGTTTTGGGAGAAGCACGTTCCGGACAACAATGAGCACTTTTTAAAGAGAGCTTCCGGATGGAGCAATTAACCTTTTTAATGCTTGTAAGCAGGCTTGAAGTTTTGAGGAAAAAGGACACAAATTTGCGCAACGCCATTCCACTGGAAAAACGAATTGCCATTGCCTTGTACACTCTAGGTTCTTGTTCAGAGTACCGAACAATAGGCCGGCTGTTTGGGGTTTCGCAGAACAGTGTTTGCAATATTCTCCATGAATTTTGCCGGGGGCTGCTAACCGAGTTTGCAGAGGAGCACATGACACCCAACTACCTCACAGGGTTCGAGGCCATTGGATTTCCACAGTGTCTATGAGCAATTGGTAAGCAAAGAATAGTATATTCGACGGTACATACATAACTAAATAATTTATTACTAAAATTGCTAATAATAATGGAAGCCACATTGAAATAAAGCCACCAGCAGCAGAGGCAATCGATCATCATAACTATAAAGGCTGGTACTCAATTGTATTATTTGCCCTGGTTGATTTCCGGTATGCGGTATATATCAATTTTTTTTAATACAAGAAATTCTAAACTTTCCACAAACGAAACTCGAGAGCACCCAAACCAATCTAACACTTCGGCTGATTACAGTTATGGTGCTGAAGAGATAAGATCTGATATTGCAAGATATGTTAATTTGAATGAAGAATGAAAGCGAATTGCAAGGCATTAATGGTTTTATTTGCATGTTTTTTCATTTTTTGGTTTAGAGCTTATAATACCCTTATACTATTTATTATTTTTTCCCGCATCAATTTAGGTAGCTCCGACTGGAACGTAGCCTGACTCGTTGCTATCTCCCGAAGCATATCATACTGGTCCTTCTGATTCTTCTTTTGCATCTCCAACCGCTCCCGCGCTATTTTCACAAGCTCCGCTTGGTGGTCACGCTTGGAGCGTTTCGCTGGTGGCCTGCCATCGCTGTTAGTGCCACAATCCGACACCTCTGGGTCCAACTCAATTATGTCATCCGACACGAATCTCTTAAAATCTGCAATGTGTTCATAATTCATATAATTTAGTTCTTATAATTGAGTTAATAATACATACTATGAGTATCCACATTGTGTTCCTCGGAATTATTTATTCGGAATGAACCCAATAATTCATTTATTTTGTTAACCGTTCCACCACTGGGTCATATTTTTTGTTTCTTCTGCCTAGAAACACATATTTATATATTATATATACATGCGATATTGACATGGAAATGTGTATTTTTAAAAGCAAATTATATCCACCTATACTTTCGCGAAAGGTTTTCGATCTTCGTTCGAATATCGGTCCCACCGTCCACGAACCCGGCATCTTTCATTGCATCCGCCATCTCCATGTAAACATGAGAGTTCTTCCGGGTGCCTCTCAAATCACCAATGTTTTCCTGCCAAATGTCTATCAGATTGTTCTCCATGTCCAGAGTCCAGACAAGGCTACTCACGGTTGCTTTGTTGCACACTGCAAATGTAAGCGAAAATTATTCAATTCATAAATGAATAATGTATGAACTTATACACCTTTAATCGAGCACGCTTGTTGCAGGTTTCAATTGTACTAACCTGCTCAGTCTGAGCGAGGTCCTTTTATTCAGAATTCTCATCCCTTATTTCTAATCTTATCTTAAGGATGTGAGTGTAGTCACATCCGTGTATGTAAATATAGAAATGCATTCGTAGAAGGACTACACATTGCTTTCCACGATGCATGTTAAGTGCGGATGACCCTTTCAAGTGGTTTGTCTTATCCTTGAAAGCAACCGTAATTAAATCTAATGACATATTTATGTTGCTGAGTTATGATCGGTCTCGTCTCATGTTCATGTTTGAACATTTGTTCATGTTTGAACAAATAAAAATTTAAATATTAACGTACCGTTTTCCTTGTCAGACATTTTTCTTTAAATTATGTATACTTATTTTATTTTATTTTTTATTTTAACAGGTTAAATCTAGTATACAATACTAAACTTAATAATAGTTTAACGAGCACTAGCTGCCTTCGACTCGCAAATTTGGGCTACAGTGCCATTATATGTTGATTTTAGCTTCTTTTATGAAATTGTATATTTTCAATATGTTTTGTGCTGAGGAGTTATCTAAACAATCGGAGGGGCGCTGGGGTCCAAAGAGGTGAACCCTAATGCTCTCTAGTTTACGGCAGGAATCCAGAATGTGAGTTGTGGTTAAAATTTCCCCACATAGTGGGCAGGGGGGACGTGTCGTACCGGTGAGTAGGTGTTGAAGTGTACATTGTGTGTGTCCGATGCGCAGGCGGATGAAAATTCCGCACGCCCGTCTCCATAGGTTAGCGGGAAGAACGATTCTTGAGCAGCTTGGGTTTATTGCACTGTATCTGTGCATGAAGAGTCTCCATGCAGCCTGTTTCTTTTCATTGAGATGTAGCAGGATTCGATTCTTTATATCCTTAGCGTTGATTGGCGTAAAAAGAAAGGATACAGCGGACCTCATTTCGGTGGCAGCCTTGTCAGCGGCTTCATTGCCTGGGATCCCTTGGTGGCTGGGGGCCCAGAGAATGGTGATTTTTTTGTGATGAGTTGAAGTGAGATTCCTTATTTTTTGGACGGTGGCATCGCTATGGTCCCGGCTTTGTAATGCTGATATTGTCGAGAGACTATCGGTGCATATTACATACTGTCCTTCGTTGCTGGCAGCATGTTGGCAGGCTTTTAGTAGAGCAAATGCTTCGGCGGAGAAAATGGAGTTATATTGAGGGTGGGATCCTCCAGCAATAATGGCGTTTACGCTGTCAACAACGGCGAAGGTGGTGTCATCAGCTGTTTTTGAACCGTCTGTGTAGAGCCAAGTTTTGGCTCCAAGCTAGTCTTTTTCGCTTAAAAAACGAGCTAGAAACTCTGAGCTGCATGTGTTTCTTTTGGCTGCGTTATATTATATAAGTTGATGTTGATCTTAGGCTTCTTTCTGGACCAGTACGGAGGCGATTTGATGGGACGATGTGAATTAGGCAGTGGCAAGCCGAGCTGTGTGCTGTAGCTGACGCACCGCCTGAGGGTGGAGAGACACTTGTGTTTCCGTTTTTGCTTAAAAATGGCTGAGAAGTCTTTTTTTAACAGGTGGTTGGAGGTAGTGTATAGTTTTGGAATGAGCTGCATGGTTGACTCTTCAATACGATCCGGGATGCTGGGCCATAATCGATTTTAGAGAGCATTAGGGCACTGGTTATGTTTATAAGAGTGTTTATGTGTATGCTAGTATATTTAGAAGATAGGAATTTTATAATGTTGAAACGGTTTCAAGCTTGTTTCTAAGGTTAATGCAATGTTGTTTAAAGAGAAGCTTGGAGTCGAAGGTTATGCCTAGAATTTTTAAATGATCTACATTTTTTATATATTGGTTTTAGAAATCTATATCAGAGAAATTACATCGGTGTTTGCGGCAAATGTGTAGTAATTGACATTTATCAATAGCGAGAGAGGCACCTGACAAGGCTCCCCAAGATTCTACATCCTGTAGTATTTGTTCTTTACAGTGGTCAAATTTTTTATTTTAGTAAAAATGATAGCGTCATCGGCGTAGATTGATACCTGGATGTCCTTATGTCTTATCAAAATGCTGTTAAGTTCTTGGAAAGCTATTATGAAGAGAACTACGGAGAGTGGGGAGCCTTGTGGAATTCCGTTGAAGAGATTGTGGGTGTTTGAAGTGATGTTGTTGACTCGAACCCTGAAAGTGCGATTGGTCATAAAGGCCTTTAAAGGGTAATAAAGCCTAGGACCAACGCCCCAGCGCTCGAGACGACAAAGCACTTCATGTAGCCCCACGCGATCGAAGGCTCTTTCAAAATCCGTCGCCAGAATGGAGACGTGATTTTTTGTCGAAAGAGCATTCGACACGAAGTGTTGAATACGCAACCATTGTGCTGTGTTTCTGCTTAAATGCTACCTGGTTATGCGAGATTAAATTATGGCGGGTGATAAACCACATCAGTCTTTGGGCTATCATTTTTTCGATAGTTTTACCTAAGCAGGATAGCAGAGATATCGGACGGAAGCTGTTAACTTCCTGGGGACTTTTGTTTGGTTTTGCTATTGGAATTACTACGGCTGATCTCCATGTGTGTGGGTAGGCACCAAAATCTAGCATGGTATTAAATATCTCTAGAAGTTTCGTTTTTAGAGAGATTGGGGTATGCTTAAGCATGGGATATGATATTCTATCCGCGCCTGGACTTTTCCCTTTTGCATTTGCAAGTGCTGCTTCGATTTCTATTAATGTAAAATTGGCATCTAAGCATCGTGCGGCAGCAGACAACGCGTTTGGTTGGTAGGTTAGTGTCTGATATAGGTTTTTTTGGTGTAAATATTCGGCAGAGAAATTGCTGTCGGCAGAGTACTTTGACCAGACTTTGCCAAACTCCTCTGCAATGCGGTGGGAGCAGGTCACCAGTCCTGAGGCAGTTTTTATGTACTTGAGAGGCGTGGGTGGAACACCCGCTAATCTTTTTATGTCGGTCCAAACTTTCTTAGTTGTATGTAGATAGTGGAGAGATTCGAGAAGTGAAGTTATCCAGACAATTTCGTTTGGCCGAAAGAACTGCTTTTTTGAATATGGCGTTGGCATTCTTGTACTTGATTAGAGCAGAACTTGTCATAAGGGATCTATATGAGTGGAAAAGGAGCTGTTTTTCATCTCTAAGCTGCTGGAGGGAATGGTTCCACCAGGGGACTTTCGCTTTGTGTCGCACCCGTTTGGTTTGTGGAATACTGGAGTTAGCGGCAGCTCTTATGCCTTTTGTTAGTTGAGCTACTTGATGATTAAGGCATCCAGCAACCCAGCTTTCTCCAATTTTTTCGCATTTGTTTTCGAACAGTTCCCAGTTTGCATGATCAGTCTTATACTTTGGAAGCGATGGGGAATTATCAGGGCTAAATTGGGTGGAAAGTTGTATGGTTATTGGGAAGTGGTCACTACCATGGGGGTCACCCAGAATAGACCAGCTGCACCTATGAGCAATTTGTGGTGATATAATTGAGATATCCACATGGGTAAAGGTATTGTGGGTTGAGAGGTGAGTGGCAGAGCCGTCGTTAAGGATAACTAAGTTTTTCGAAGCTATTGCGCGTTCAATGTTTTTACCGGGAGCATTTGTTTTCGGCGAGCCCCATAGAGAGCTCCACGCATTAAAATCGCCTAATAGTATGAGTGGTTCATTAATTTGGCTCAAAATGCTTGTAATTTCGATGCTAGTAAATCCTTGGCTGGGCGGAATATATGTGTTTATGATGCTAATAGCACTATCAAGGTTAAGCTTTAGGAGGGAGCAAAGTATGTTTGAGCTTATAAAGGTGTGAGTGTGAGGAATGTGTCTTTTAATTAGCACACCGATACCTTGCTTGGCCGATGTGTTTTGTGGCAGGTTGTAGAAGTAGCCAGTATGTGCCTTGGGGCATGTAAAATTTTTAAAGTTGTGTGTCAAGTGTGTTTCTTGCAAACATAAAACATCTGGGGAGTGGTCTTTTATCAAAAGTGTAAGTTCGTTATAGTTATTAAATATACCATTTATGTTCCATTGTAATATTTTAATAGGCATTTTAAGTTTTAGGGGAGATGTTTTATGTTTACAATATAAAGATATATCAATGGAGAGAGACCTGACTACGAGTCAAGATCTTCCATTGATGTATCCGAGTCTTCGGTTTTATTATCTATTGAGAGATTTGAGTCATTTGAATCGATTGTTTCGTTTAGTGAATTTGTGTTGTTTTGATTTTTTAGTTGTAAGAGTTCTTGTGCCTCTAATCTAAGAGCACGAGATTTTTCGATTGATTTTTTGTAGTTTTCATACGAGAGTTTGGTTTGTGCTTATCGCAATTTGATGTATTGCATTGTTGGATTTGGTTGCCGTGGAGGGCGGAATTGGTTGATTAACTGCGACAGCAGCATAGGTGGTTGATGAGTTAACTGTTATGTTTGGTTGTTGTTGTTTTAGAATAATTCGTGCTTCTCGCATACTGCACTTTTTCGTTGTTTTTATTTTCAGAAGTTCTCTCTGTTGTTGGTATTTTGTGCACGATGAAGAGGAGGCGGGATGATCGCCGTTGCAGTTAGCACAGAATGTGCGTGTGCAGGGCTCCGGGAGGTGGGGAACCAAATTACATGCTACGCATGTAGCGGAGTTTTTACAGTGCTTTGCTGTGTGGCCTAATAGCTGGCATGTCTTGCACCTCATCGGGTTAGGGATGTATTCCCTTACCTTGACGGTGTGCCAGGAGATGTCCAGTTTGCTTGGTAAACTGTAAAGGTCGAAGGTGATCAAAATTACACCAGTTGGTTTTGCGTAGCCATCAATCATTCTGGAGAATTTGAAAACGGAATGCACATTTTGGGATTTAAGCTCTTTAATTATTTCTTCTTCGGGAATATTGACAAGGTAGGGAGCATATATGGTGCCCTTAACAAAGTTAAGGGTATCATGTAGTTTGCACTCGATGTCGCAGATGCCTGCCAAATGGGTAACTTTGGTGAATTTTTCGGCGACTTCCTTAGATTTTACCAGCATCAACAGATTGCCATCACGAAGGGTGGAGATCGAGATTATGTCTTTGCTTATGATATTTAGAGCTCGATGTACTGCAAAGCACGAGAACTCGGAAATTGGCTTATCGGTGTTTTTGGAGGCAATGATTATGAACCTTGGGTTTTGCTGCGTGGGTTGAGGCAATTCAGGGAATTCCTCTGGAAATTTTTGATATCGTTTTTTCTTCGCTTTGGGGCTAACGCTGAGACTAGCAAAGCGGTTATCCCCTAAATTGGGTGGCCCTGGGGCCATGGTCAGAAAATTAATTTCTGTTACACTGAGGTTTGCCGAAGGCACACGTGCGCGTGTAAAAAAAAGATCAAAACAGAATAAGCAAAAGCACTGACAAAAGATAAGGCACAGACGTCCGCACTCGAAGAGAGATAGTCGGTGAATGTATGTATACATATCTTGCCATTCTTTTTCGTTGACATTGCTTATGTTTCTCAGTGAATAGCAATTTTTTTTTTTTTTTTTATATTTAGTTATATGTATGTAGGAGGACGGGAACTACGTGGCGCAACCTCTGAATTATTTGTGTTATTACAGCAATTTCGGTGCCTGCATTCTCAGGAGTCCCCTCAATTTTTCGGGTCTCGATTTGCTTCTGATCAATTTGCGAAGAGCTGGTACCCATCTTGCTATTTAAAGACTGGACATAAGAAATAAGTCAAGACTTTCCATATAAAACTTAGCTTAAATTTTTGTTGTTGTATATTTTGTTGTTTTCAGTTGTATCAGTTGTTTTCGAATGTACAATGTAAGAATTATAGTAATATTTATAGTTATATATGAAATTTTTTTCCAATTTCAAATCTCTACTGAGTTCTTACAAATCTTAAACTAAAATTTCTTATTTTTGATGCGAAATTACTATACGGAGCTCTGCAGTGGTTTGAAGACAATCGAATGAAAAACAATTATTACCATACAAAGTATTCCGATCATTTTTCTCGTGTCCCGTTCTTTCAAAATCGCGTAGACACTCTTTTCATTTCTAGTTTGTTGTTGCTTCAGAAATATATTCTTCATATGTATTGGTGCCTACGTCGCCGTCAGCTGGCTTTGGTCTACAACCAAGTAAATATTTAAAGAAATCGATATCTCATCTAAAGTAGTATTCAGTATAAAAAGCACGACAGAGTTTCGTCTTTCATTCAACTTTTTTGGCATAGGTAAGAAAGTGGTCTTCATCTACATGATTGTTTACAAATAAATTTTCTAAAAAAAATACGTTGAGCACTAACAATCTTATGACTTGATTAATTTTGATTTCGTTTATGTCATTCATTTTAATCATTTTTGCTTCTGAATAATAAACTGCCCAATCAAGTAATTATATTCTTGATGGTTCTTTTGTTTTGTGATTATTTTTAAATTGAAGATTTTTGTTTGTTCAACTGTTTCAGATTTCATTTTGCAAGTGCACAAATGTGGCCAAAAATATGGAAATTCGTTATGCGGCTTATTAATTGTATTTAACCGTGTGAACTCTTCTCCACATTGCACCTGCATTTTACCAAGAACTGCAAGGACGATCAAATCAGGTTTCCGCCCTTAATGGGTCCTATTTTCCACTGATGTAGGAAGACGGAAACTACGTGGCTCAACCTCTGAGTTATTTGTGTTAGTAGTAACAGTGTGGTGTGTTCATATTTGTGTATGCAATTTTGCATATGCAGCATGTGTTGTTTAAACTCTTGCCAAGTATCATGTTCATAGTCCAATGTTCATTTTAGTCTGCAATTGTCTCCAATGTAGCATGCAATATTTCGATATCTTGTAAGTTTAGAATTGTCCCAATGGGGGCCACGCCGTTTACTAATGGGGCCACGCCACCTTGTGAAAACATTCCAAGTGCTACTAGGGTAAAAAAAACGAGAAGGCCAAGCTAACTTTGTCTGTGCCGAAGTTTTTATACCCTTGCAAATGCAAATGTCACAGTTTAAGAACGCTTACATAAAAATCAAAAAATGTTGTAACTTAAACCTATTTTCCGACAGATAAACGTCTGAAAAAAGTTTTTCTCACTAAGACTCAATTTCCGACCGATCGGCCATATGGCAGCCTTAAGATATAGTCATCCGATTTCGTCCCAATTTTGCGAATCTATTTGAAAGCATATAAAATAAGTCATCAGCGAGTTTAAGGACGCTAACAAAACTAAACAAAAAAATTTTTTACCAAGACTCATGTTCGACCGATCGGTCCTATGGCAACCATAAGATATAGTCTCCCGATTTTGACAAAAATTTGCAAATCTGTTTGAAAGCATATAATATTATTAATGACCGAGTTTAATCACGTTAACATTGAAAACAAAAAAGTTTTCTCACTAAAACTCATTTTTCGACCTATGGTTCCTATGGCAACTATAAGATATAGTCATCCGATTTTGACCAAAATTTGCAAATCTGTTTGAAAGTATATAATATTATTAATGACCGAGTTTAATCACGTTAACATTGAAAACAAAAAAAGTTTCTCTCACTAAAACCCATTTTCGACCGATGGTTCCTATGGCAGCTATAAGATATAGTGATCCGATCCGGTCGGTTCCGACATATTAGCAGCGTGCAGTAAAAATAAGACTCTGTGCAAAATTTCAGCTCGATAGCTTTAAAACTGAGAGACTAGTTTGCGTAGAAACAGACGGACAGACAGACAGACAGTCAGACAGACGGACAAAGCTCAATCGACTCAGCTCGTCGCCCTGATCAAGAATATATATAGTTTATGGGGTCGGAAATGAATATTTCTATGCGTTGCAAACTTCTGGGCAAAATTATAATACCCTTTGCAAGAGTATAAAAATTCAAGCGTGGCAAAGAACTTTGCTTTAAATTGAAGTGGATTCCAAATAAACCTGGATTTTTAAACCAAATATTTGGACTTAAGCCCGTACAGTTAATATTTATTACTAATATAAATTGATCAACCATTACCTTACCTAGGTATATTTTTTGACATTTACCTTGTAACTTACCTAGGTAAGAAAATTTGGCACCTTTCCAATCACTGATTACACTAGTTTACAGCCAAAAAGACTCATTTCTACTGAAACTATTTTTAAGTGTAGTTTGGATGGACGATCTCAAAAATCGATTTCAAAAATTTTTTCATGGCTCCGTTTTTTAAATATGAATTCTTTCATTTTTTCGGAAGGTGCACTCACATTTTAAGTCATATTATATCTCAATTTATAATAGTCAGATAGAGCCAAGCAAGATATGAATCGAAAGGTAATTGAATGGTCAATAATCGCACAGAACTATTTTATAATCGGTTGAGTAGTTTCTATACAATAATAAAAAATATTTCGAAAAAATCGATTTTTTGCTCGAAAAAACGTAAAATTTCGTTTCCAATCGCCTAGGAAAAATATTTAAAAATTAAAAAAACTATTTTGATTTTTTCTATATGAGAACCGCACTTCTTCAAAGAAAATAAGATATCGATGAACAAAATCTATAAATAAATACAGGAGCTGTGAGCAATTGAGTGCTGAAAAAAGTGGTGTTTTTGAGATTTTTTAAAAATAAATTTTCGTTTGGTTCGACTGTTGTTCTGTTCTGGATTTTTTTTCTAATGTGGCTATTCGCCCACTTCTAATATTGACCAAAAAACAAAGAAAATAGAAAAAAAATTTGTAAACACTCAAAATACTCAAATTTGACTATTAGTTCCTTCACTTAAATTGATCCAGCTATAATATTTATTCATATTTTCCTCATCTATACCTTATTATTTTTCTAAAAGTGCGATTCTTAAGTCAAAAGAATAAAAATAATTTCTTTGGACTTTTTAATTTTTTCCTAGGCGATTAAAAATGAAATTTCTTGCATTTTCGAGGAAAAAATCGATTTTTTTGAAATATTTTTGGTCATTGTAATCAAACGTTACTATTGACAATTTAATGACCTTTCAATTCATATCTTGCTTGACACCATCTGACGATTATGAATTGAGATATGTCATAAAATGTAAGTGTACATACCGAAAAAATGGAAAAAATTCATATTTAAAAAACGTAGCCATGAAAAGAATTTTTGAAATTGATTTTTGAGATCACCAATCCAAACTACACTTAAAAATAGTTTCAGTAGAAATGGGTAATTAAATTTTTTTTTTTGTCAACTAGTGTTATCAATCATAGAACTTTTTAGCTTTTCTAAAACAAGAAATGCTATGAACGAAATCATAACTTAGTGACCTAGAGCCCGCTTAAAAGTTCTATGATTGATAATCAAAAGGTCACTAAAACAGTCACATTGTGATAAAATGCGTGGGCACGACGCAGTTGTTAGAAACTAAACCCAAAAATAGTTTCGTTAAATTTGAACAAAAACCCCTGTTTAATTGCATTTGCAATTCAAGCAATTGGCGCCTGTTCAACTGCGGGGGAGAATTTTCTCCACTAACAACAGAAGGGCCGGTACTGGGCAGGCACACACACAAAGCTTCTGCAACTTGGCGATTGCTACTGTTGTCGGATTTTGCTACAAGTCTGCCTTTGGGACTCCCAAGTGGTCATAACAATTCTGTCATGAGGTAGCCTCTGCCATCTCATTGAAGATAGGCAAAGATCGCTGATGATTGGATTGTGGAAATTCATGAAATAGCTATATTATTGACCTATAGCGCGCTAAAAAGTTCTATGATAAATCAACAATATTTAAATAATATATGTATACTTCCATTACCGCCATTTGTCGTGCCAGCTGTTTTTATTATCAATATGTCATCGATATCGAAACTTATCGATATTCATCGTATAAATATGCAAAAACGAGTTGGCAGAACCAGAGTTCAAAGTGGACGCAACTTTTTAACTGCCCCCCTCATCATCTCCTAGGCCCTCAACTGACTTTTTTTATAGGGAAATCAACGCGCGTTCGCCGATAATTAAACCCCCTTATAGTGCAATCTTTGCTCAATTTGGAGGTATTCGATAAATTAAAGCATCAATTCTTTGTTCATTTTGGCACTTGTTTACTTTACAAATATATTTTTGAAAAATTATGTTCGTGCAATTGTTGCCATCTTACGAACTCACTTAAGATAAATAGAAATATTTATATTCTTCACAAACGAAGTGTGGAACGAAAAAAAATCAGCCACGAATAACCATGGCCTGCTTTTGACTTCCTATTGATTGTTAGAATTTAAAAAAATATACTCACTGACACTTGATCCGTCGTAACCCGTCGGTCATCTAGTCGAATAAACAGGCTTTTACATACAAATGTATACCGAAGTGGACGTGAATGTACACTTTACACATATACAGGCACAAATAGAGTCAAAGATGGAAGTGCAAACACAGCCAGGATTTGCTGTGCATGTTCCAGGACGGGGTGTCCGGCTAATTCAATAATATATGTCTGCAGCAAACGTTCATCATGAAAAAAGTTTTGCGCAAAACGAATGCGAAGCAATTTATTCTCATTAAATGAGCCATTGTCCGATACAGCCTTTCACGTAACTTCTTCGGTTGAATTTTTCTTTGAGAGGAAGAAAGGGTGCAAATTAGGGGATGAACTGGACGTCTGGGTAATAAAAGAATCCACAAATAGTGATTATTGTCTGTGCATTTTGGAAGAGTCTATGGAAGTGTAGTTTATAATCCAAATGCAGACAATATACATTTTGGGGCTAAAGCAGTCAAAAGTTCTGAGTTATACTATTAGGTAAATTTGTTTGTAGGAATGCATAGTCCACTATACCATAGGTTAGGTTGGGTTGCGATGCTTGAGAGCGGAAAGTCACTCCCTTACTTAGGCCTATTAACCCTTTTTATCCTGAGGGGGGTCCTCGCTGCTGAACCATTGCACTGTGGTCCGTGAACTCTGATTTTTTTTGGTACAAACTCTTCTTACACTAGTTAGCAAAACAAAAAAAATAAGAAATAGAGAAAAGTGAACTTCGGCTCGACCGGCTGGCACAAATATGTACATTCGGCCAAATGTTTTGTCAAGGCCTCCTATCTGCATTTTCTTCACCCAATTTCTATAGCAGCTGTACCATATAGTTGTTCGATTTTCATCAAACTTTGTGGAATTATGAAAAGCATAGAAAACTTATAAATACGGGGTTCGGGGACGTTTGCGATTTAGACAAAAAAGTTTTTTTTACTATAACTACTTTTTCGACCAATCGTTCCTAAGGCATATGCTACAGTCATCCGATCCGGCCGGTTCGGACAAGTGTGCAGGGTAGAGATGCTTCCTTATATACATAACAATCAAATGGACAATTTTAATATACCCTCTAAAAGGGTATATATACCCTTGCAGCTCGTATAATTTATTTAAATGAAGCTTTTAAATTATTTTCATTCAACAATTTAATTCTCGCCTTGAACAATGTTAGCCGAGTGATTCCCAAACTAAGCAATAGATGGCGACACTACTTTGGCTGGCACTTGAAATTGGATTTTTGTGTGTTCTTGAACGACTTGTACTTGTTCTTAGAAATAGTTCTTCCTTGTGATCCATGTGTTTCTTCATTGCATTTAATATTTTGGGGCTTATATCCTTCTCTGCATTTCGTTTTTTTATTTCGTGATCCAGTAAGCTATTCTTTACAAATGATAATCGTAACTTATCTTACTTACAACTCCTTCATATGTAGAAAGTAATGTCAGCCAGCAATAAGTGTGAAACTTTGTCCATTTCATCAATCTTAGCTCCAGATGTTACAAAATCAGCAATACGGTCATCAAACGTGTTAATGTGGGCTAGAAGATTGGCTCTAGCCTTGAGTTTCAGTGATAGCAAATTTTTACGTACAGCAAGCTGTGTTGCCAGACTCTTGCGCTCATAAATGGCATCCAGGTTTTGAAAAATTTGTCTTGCAGTACTATCAGAGCCGGAAAAACCAAGAGAAGAGTCACTAATGCATTCTAATCTAATATTTTTCGCAGTCCTGTTTTCTTTGATCCACTCATCGTAATTCATCCGTTCTTCTCCCGACAGTAGTTACTCTTCATCCACAACCTTAAGTAAATCGTTTTCCATCAGCAACGCACGTGCTCGAAGCTTCCATATCGAATATTTTCCTCCATCAAAATACCGGATCCGGAACTGTTAACCGAAACAAACAGTTTCAAAGCACGTACCGGAACCGAAACAAATTTTTTTTTTGAGAACCGAAACCGTGTACTGTTGTTATTCGATAAATAACACACTGTGACAAAAATAAATCAAAACAAAACTTCTGGGATGGGACATAGTGTAGGTTGCAGGTATAGTTAAATAGATTTTTCTGGCATACTAGAATTTTTTGGTGTACATCGATATTTTGAGTAAGGCCTGTTCTGAGAAGCGCGGAAAATTTAGCATCCACATAAATTATTAGTGAGCCCATATATAAGTCAAAGAGACCAAATACAGAAACGGCCACACTGGTAGTCAGCTGTTTTGTTTTGTTTACAAACAAAAGTTGAAAGTGTTTTTTTTTTCAAAAATAGTTTAAGCTGCGCAACAGGAACACAGATATGTATGTTGATGGAGGTAGCGGCAGCAAATTCCGGTTCAAGGCGTTGGGCGAGGATCAAATTATTGCCCGTTTGAGACACACTTGGAGTAGGTGCAGATCGAGGAGGAGGCCTACAAGTCTATTTTACGGATATTGGGAGATGATATGCGTCCTGCCATCGTCTTAATGGGGTCGAGCATGTCGTCAACAAGGCTGATCTGTTTGAGATGTCGGGCATAATCCCGGACTACTACTTGAAGGATTATTTGGAAGTCTGCCGTTCGGGCAACTGTAATCGTTTGGAGAAGTTTGTACAAGAGATTGGGTCAGCTGAAGCAGTTTGTGGAGTACATAGTGCTTCATGCGGCCCTGACGAATGCCCAGATATGCGACAACATGGAGGGGTTGTAGCACTTTTGAAGCTTGATTCAAATTTGGTTGAATATGCATTTCTTTGTAGGAATGCTGCTATCGTCTCCAGGACGGCGGCTCGGAGTATCTGCAAATCATGGGTTTGGGCTGTGCCATCATTTTGTCTCTCAAGTAAAACGCAATGCTAAAGATTGGAAAATATATTTTTAGTTTTCATACAAAATTATTGTTTTATTTGCCGTAAATTCAAAATCCTGCTCCTGGCGTTCACGTTTGACAGCCACGCCCACACCGCTGGAGCTGGCAATGCTGCCCACAGCAGTCGCATCCCTATCCAACTCTATTTTAAGCTGGTCGGCGGTGGTGGTAAACTGGATGACCGGGTTTGGATGTCACCACCTGTTTGTTTGGCATCCAACGAGTGCGGACGCTTGCGTCCGTTGTTATAGGAGACGATTTTAGGGGTAAGACACTCCAGTGCTGATTTCGTAACTTTCTTGGGCTGATTTGTGGCCCTTAGCTAATAGTTTCCTCGCGATTGAATCTCTCGGTGAGTTTTCTTTTGGGTTCATGTTTCCCGTGCATTGTCGATTTTGACGTCAAAAAAATGAGCTGCTTATATTTCCGCCATGGCATCAGCTGTTCATTCAATCCACTCACGACCCACACCGCTATCGATACGTCAACTATCGATGGGCCAATTGTCTATTTATTTAGTGCGTCTCAGAATACAGAAACGAAATTCCGCCGCGGAAAGTTTCCGCCACTGTTTTTATACTCTGTACCGAAGGTACATAGAGTATATTAAGTTTGTGCAAAAGTATGTAACAGGGAGAAGGAATCGTTTCCGACCCTATAAAGTATATATATTCTTGATCAGCATCAACAGCCGACTCGATATAGCCATGTCCGTCTGTCCGTCCGTCCGTATGAACGAAGAGATCTCAGAGATGGTAAGAGATAGAGGTTTGACATGTATGGGGCATATTTTTCGTATACTTGAGGGCAGATCAAGTTTATTTTCAATTTTTGCCACGCCCCCTCTAGCCCTCGCAATTTGGAAAAAACGTCATATCTCCTACAGTTTTGAAGATAGATCGTTCGTACCTTCTAGAGATACCTTGTAAACAAATTAAAATTATTTATCGATTTGCTGAAGAAATGATAAAGATCGGATGAACGATACTCAAGTTATGAGCAAAAAACGGCCAGTAAACACCCACCACCCCCCACCCATCACCACAGCATTCTATTGAACGGCAATCTTAGTGAGAGAGAGAGAGAAAGAGAGAGAGAGAGTAAAACTTAGAGATGAGCGAGTATAACTCGTGAGCAAATGCGAACTGCGACGTTAAGGGTACAGAGTATGTTATAGTCGGGCTTGACCGACTTTCTTTCTTGTTTTTATATGGAGTGCGTCATAAAAATTTATTTTCCGCGCTTCTCAGAACAGGCCTTAACGGTAAAAAAAAAGCTCACTTACACGCCCATAACTGTGTCAATACAGACAGACGGACAGATGGACAGACAGATCGTGGCTAAATCGACTCGGCTGTTGACGCTGATCAGACCTTTTCCAGACCTATCTTTTGTATGTCATCAAACTTGGTGGAATTATGTGAACGTAAAGAAAACTTATAAATACGAGGTTTGGGAACGATTGCATTGAAAACAAAAAGTTTTTCTCACTAAAGGCCTGTTCTGAGAAGCGCGGAAAATTTAGCTCGCTATATTGCACATAATAAATTTAGCATCCACATAAATTATTAGTGAGCCCATATATAAGCCAAAGAGACAAAATACAGAAACGGCCACACTGGTGGTCAGCTGTTTTGTTTTGTTTACAAACAAAAACTGAAAGTGGTTTTGTTTTGCCAAAAATAGTTTAATTAAGCTGCGCAACAGGAACACAGATATGTATGTTGATGGCGGTAGCGGCATCAAATTCCTGTTCAAGGCGTTGGGCGAGGATCAAATTATTGCCCGTTTCAGACACACTTGGAGCAGGTGCAGATCGAGGAGGAGGCCTACAAGTCTATTTTACGGATATTGGGAGATGATATGCGTCCTGCCATCGTCTTAATGGGGTCGAGCATGTCGTCAACAAAGCTGATCTGTTTGAGATGTCGGGCATAATCCCGGACTACTACTTGAAGAATTATTTGGAAGTCTGCCGTTCGGGCAACTGTAATCGTTTGAAGAAGTTTGTACAAGAGATTGGGTCATCGGCCTACAGTGTGCATCAGCTGAAGCAGTTTGTGGAGTACATAGTGCTTCATGCGTCCCTGACGAATGCCGAGATATGCGACAACATGGAGGGGTAGTAGCACTTTTGAAGCTTGATTCATAGTTGGTTGAATATGCATTTCTTTGTAGGAACGCTGCTATCGTCTCCAGGACGGCGGCTCGGAGTATCTGCAAATCATGGATTTGGGCTGTGCCATCATTTTGGCTCTCAAGTGAAACGCAATGCTAAAGATTGGAAAATATATTTTTAGTTTTCATACAAAATTATTGTTTTATTTCGTTCACGTTCGACAGCCACACCGCTGGAGCTGGCACTGCTGCCCACAGCAGTCGCATCGCTATCCAACTTTATTTTTAGCTGGTCCGCAGTGGTGGTAAACTTGATGACCGGGCTTGGATGTCACCACCTGTTTGTTTGGCATCCACCGAGTGCGGACGCTTGCGTCCGTTGGCATAGGAGACGATTTTAGGGGTATGGCACTCCAGTGCTGATTTCGTAACTTTCTTGGGCTGATTTGTGGCCCTTAGCTAATAGTTTCCTCGCGATTGAATCTCTCGGTGCGTTTTCTTTTGGGTTCATGTTTCCCGTGCATTGTCGATTTTGAACAGGCCTTAAAGCTAGATTTTTGACCGATAGTTCCTAAGGCAGCTATATGCTATAGTCATCCGCTCCGGCCGGCTCCGACAAATGTGGAGAGTAAGTGTACTAAAAGACTTCGTGCAAAGTTTGCTTAATATATCTTTTAGACTGACGGAGGAGATAGCAAAGATAGCATAGCTATCAGTTTTTACGCGAACTAGTCCATCAGTTTTGAAGCTATCGAGCTGAAATTTAGCACAGAGTCTTGTTTTGACTGCTGCTGCTGATATGTCGGAGCCTCCCGGGTCGGATGACTGAAAAATGGAAGATTTCAGGGATCATAATCAAAAGCATCTGTGGTAAGAAGTCAGTGAAGCAACAAAATCCGTACGTGATTGTCCAATTTGCTATAAGCATACACGACACGTGTACTTATCTGGTCACAACTGCAGATATTGGGAACGAATCAGACACTGAGCACTAAATCGTGAGAATAATAAAAAAAATAAAACTGCCAGGAAATGCCCTGATGCCAGTTGACAAACCATTTGACAATTGACCAGTGCTGGTGAATACATTGACCATGCCAACAGAATACTGGGTAGCTGCTGTGATCTAAGGGTTGCCGGACTGTTAGCTTTGTGGCTTGCTTGGACATTGGCACAGTCTCCAGCAAAAGTGTACACCAAACTCTCACCCCTTCAACCTTCTGCTTCCAAGTTGCTGCATCACTCTTCTGGTTCTCCAAAATAAATTTGTTTGACTCAACAAGGTCCAAAAGCAAATGTTCATCATTCTTTTCGAACTTTCACTTTGATTCCTCTTCTCAAGCAACTTTTTTCAACTTTTTCGCAATAACCAATAGCATTAAAAAAATAGAGAAAAGCTAACTTTGGCTCGGCCGAAGTTTTTATACCCTTGCAGATTGTATAGTTTATATAAATGAAACCTTTAAATTTTTCCTAATAAGACTTTTTTTAGACCTATCTTTTGTATGGCAGCTATACTATATAAAAAAGTCATTAAGTGTGTGCAGAGCTGCCCATCGCCGTTGCGGCCGGTGCTACCCATCATAATTGTTAGTTTTCTGAATAACTCGACTATCTTAATTACTAAATATGTCTAGAACGTACGAACCATCTATTTACAAAACTAAGGCAGTTATGGCGTGGCAAAAATTTAAAACAGACAGACGGATGGCTATATCGACTCGGCTGTTGATTCTGATCAAGAACATATATACTTTATATGGTCGGAAATGATTTCTTCTCTCAGTTACATACTTTTGCACAAACTCTATTTACCCTTGGTACAGAGTTGAGTTGAGCTCGTGAGCAAATTTTCATTCACGTCACTAACGATTCTCGAAATAAAAATCTCTTTACGTACGATTCACGCACGTAATTTTTTGAGCGTTTCGCGTCACTCACGATTCACACACGACTTAAGAAGGCGTCACGATGATCACGCACGATATAAATGCATCTACTAAACATTGATTTATCGAAATATAACGCAGTTATATATATATAAAACGAGAGCGTAAGTTAAAGTCGGCTCTAACCGACTTCGATATACCCGTTACTCATGGAAACAAATGTTTAATAGCCTTACTGTATGCCTGAGGTGGGTCAGCCGAAAAGTATGCAACATTTTTTAACTCGTCTCTCTCTCTCTCTCTCTCTCTCTCTCTCACTAAGATTGCTGCTGAACGCAATGCTTAGGTTATGAGTGGGGTGGGTGGTGGGTGTTAACTGACCGTTTTTTGCTCATAACTTGAGTATCGTTCATCCGATCTTTATCATTCCTTCAGCAAATCGATAAATAATTTTAAGAACTAGATATCTCTAGAAAGTACGAACCATCTATCATCAAAACTGTAGGAGATATGACGTTTTTTCCAAATTGCGGGGGCGTGAGGGGGCGTGGCAAAAATTGAAAATAAACTTGATCTGCGTGCAGACAATAGGAGTCTACATTTCAAATTTGGTTGCTCTAGCTCTTCTAGTCTCTGAGATCTAGGTGTTCATACAGACAGACGGACAGACGGACAGACGGACAGACGGACAGACGGACATGGTTATATCCACTCGGCTGTTGATGCTGATCAAGAATATATATACTTTATATGGTCGGAAATGATTCCTTCTGCCTGTTACATACATTTGCACGACTTTAGTAGACCCTTTTACTCTACGAGTAACGGGTATAATGAGGTGCAATTTATTCCAACATTAGCACTTAAAAAATGAAAAGTTAAATTTTTCTTTCATCCATTATTTTTAAAATAGTTCCATATTTTCATTTAAAAATATAAGCTTATTAATATTATCGCTTAATACCCGTGTTCGTCTTGCTTCTAATGATCTGCTATCAGCAGAAAAACAGGTCTAACTTTTTGCAGAGCAAGGTGGAATGTATAGCACTTTCATGGAAAGCTTCCTTAAAGCTAAAAATCACGATATAATTTACGAAAATTCCAAAATTTGGAATGCTCACTCACGAAACTCTGCCTTTGCTCACGAGAACGTCGTGACACGGTCAAATTCACGTCACGGGTACACTTCTAGTACAAAGTATAAAAATTCAACTAAACCGAACTTCATTTATTAGTTAAGTTCTGCTAACCCGGCCCTTTGGCACTGTGTAAATTAAACAGATAGGTAATTTTACAAGGCGACTTACTTACTATTACTAACTTACTATTTTACTAAGTCGTGCATTCATACTTAAAAACGTTGGTACAAGTTAAGTCTAAGATTTATAAGCATTTAATATTATCGATTTTAATACAATTTCCGGAGCCGCTTTTAAAGGATATTGAATATTTGAAGTCTGCATTTCAATTTATTTCCGCTTAAATTTCATTTTGTGCAACACACAACATCAAGCAACTGTTTGAGTGCAGAGGATGCTTTAGTAATGGAAAGCGTTTTATATATTTATTCCAATTTAAAGAATGTCACAGCCGTGGAATTGTGTACAAACATACATAGAAGCGCGTAGCCAGCATTTACACGACGAATCTTCTTTCTTGCAGTTTTGATTGTTAGGAAGAGTTGTGGAGGGGAAGTGGAAGCTGGCAAAACTTCAAGCCCTAGCTGGGGCATAAAAATTTAATTGAATTTTAAACTTAATTTATTTTAAAGTTAATCGATAACAAACGCGGACGTACTTATTACACCAGCATAGCATTTGCAGAAACAATCTGAACACTAATTTTGCTGACGATTCGTGGATGTATCCTAAAATCTTCTGTAGTGCATTTTGAAAAAAATTTTTTTAAGTTCTGAATCTGGGGCACCAACAAAACAACTACAGTGCTGTGCAAAGTATGTAGCAAATCCTTATCAGAATAACCCGGATACATACGTGAAGATCCAAAAGATAAGAATATGGTTCAATAGCTACCCACCAAATAAAAGTAAGTTTCTTACATCCACACAGAAAAAAACAAGTAAGCTTGTGTTTTGTTCAATTGAGCTTTAAACTTCCAAACCGCATAGAAGATGTGGTTCAAACATTTAATTAAACAATCGTGCTAATATTGAAATATAGGAAAGTAAATTCAGGAAGTGTACACCGGACTGACAAAAAGAAACAAGAAATTTCCCAAACTATCATTCTGGCTCAGATTTTTCGAGAATTTTGCAAAATTTTATGACTTTTAAAAATTTTTGTATAAGTTATACCCTTGTTCCACTGGCGAACATTCACATCACATTCTCCAAAAGTGAATTTTCCCTGTTCCACTGACGAATGTTGTTCACGGCCACACTAACGTCAACAAAGAACAATTGATTGAATTGCAATGTCTGCAATTGTAAATCAAAGTTCGCCATCCACATGTCAAGGAGCATGCCGTCCTGGTAATCCCAGCACGATAATTCTAAAACAAAGAATGGAATAATTGCTGCTTGCCTTGGCCATGAACAACTCATGGGCATAGTCGGTTTTCAATAAAAGGGGTCCATACAGTTCTGCCACTGTGCTAAACTTTCGCCCACTGAGCCCCTCGCCGACCATGGCAACGCCTTTGACAGAGCAGCTGTTCCTCTTGGGCAGTTCAATAGCATATCGATAGAAAATCTAGCCTTTTTAGTGGAAAATAACCATATGTCGTGACAGTAGCTAGATCATCCATGACAGTGACTTGATCATCCGTCGCGGATGATCTACCGAATGCACACTTATCTCTTAAGGCCTATTTCCAAATAAAAATTTATGTCACGAAATTGCTATTTATTTATGTTAAGTGGATTGTAAACTATAGTGGGACCACAAAGTCTTGGCTGCAGCCAAATTGTAGGGTCACATTGATTGGTCAGCCGCTTGAATTCCAAATGTTTTATCAAATTAAAGTTCACACAATTTCAAAATTACCTCACAGATTCCAAAGTCCCATGTTGCACTACCACAATTGTGGGCTACTTCGTGATCCTTTATAGAAAAAGTCTTGAGGCACTTAAAATTGAAAAATATGGAAAACTAATGAAAAAGAGTGCTAATCATCGCTATATATGCTGCATATCGCTTTTGCCTTCAATTTGTTCAATGTTGTCCGGAAAAATGTGCTGCAAATTATTTATTTTCAATTTAGTTCAGCAAATCAGCTGTTCTTACAATCCACACAAGCTATCGATGTGGCAACGCCACGATTATTTAGTTTCTTTTCTGGAAATTAACAAAATAAATGAGACTAAATAAATGGCTCATCAGCAGTTCGAATCTGTTTTTATATGGAGTTCAGCATAAAAACTTATTTTTGTGGGTTCTGGAAACAGGCCTTTATGACCTTTATGACCTCTAGAATGTGACAGTGGAACAAGGGTATTAGACTATATTGTAGACGGGTAAATTGACGGGTCAAGATCAATCGGTCCAAAAAATCCCGAAATATACAAAATTATTTGATTAGTTCAGATTATCTGGAAGATTTAACAGTTGGCAAATAAAGACGGGTAAATAGGAGGTTAAAAGAAGTTTGAACATTTGCAAAAATTTTTATGAGTTTAGATTGACATGAAGACGGTCAATCGACATGTAAATAGGAGGTGTAGAGTTCAAGAAAAGGCATATGACACAAAGAATATAAAAATTTTTGTATATTAAATGAAAATATTTATTGCGCCTAAAGTAAAACTAAAGAAAAGCTTTTTTATGGCACTTATCGTATTTTACGAAGTGAATATTGGCATTCTTTGCCTCCGGCCACATGTGGCACGTTGCGCGCTTTCGTGATGGCGTGTGGTGCATCAAGCGACTGCTTGATTTGGAGTGGACCGCCCTGCATTTCACGAACCAAAGACAACGACCCTCACCTCTGGGTGTGCGTTCCCGTTGCTTGATATGCGGCGTGACCAAGGAATAGTCGATGCCAATCAAGCATAGGCGGCGGTAAATGTTTTTTTTTTTGGGTTAAATTCCAGTTGGGGTAAAAATCTATGAACAAAATTAATGCATTCAGCGCGGATATGTCGAGCATATTGCAAAAACTGCAACGGCTATCGGTTGCGCCTGCCTTTGCATCGATAAGTGCCTACCATCTCAACCATTATGTCGACGCTGCATTTTGTCGGGCTATAAAAATGTATTATTAGTGGATTTATTAGTCGTTTGCGTTACTTTGGGACATTGTGTGCATTGTGCTTCTCAAAGTTACAAAGCGACGTCTCTTCCTGACGGAAACGAATCTTGAGTGTGCGAATGGTTTGTTCTTTATATCCAGCAGTAGAGGCCGACTATGGTCATTTGTCACTGCTTCAAATTCACTGCCAGGGTGTGATATGTGAAGTAAAGGTTGATTGTTACATTTTAACCGACCATAAATGTTTATACTAAATTTGCATGCAGGTTTGAGACAAAAAGCCTTATAGTATTCGGTTCATCCAGTGAATACTGAATTTGTGGGCTGTAGTCGAGTTTCTCGACTACAAAATACCCTGTTCAATTGAGACACACATACAAACACACTCACTTAGACCCAGCGGCGCAGAGCTCAACGTGTTCTACAGAAAGTATGCATTACGCCAGACGAAAAAGTAATGCAATTCAATCGCTCCTTTTCGTTAGAGAGATAGTAATCGAAAACATACTGAAACAGCGAATCGTGCCACACACGAGCCGATGTCAATTTCGCAGGGTTCGTAAGAAAACACACATTTATTTTTTAAGGCCTATTTCCAGAACGCAGAAAAATAAAATTTGTAGGTCGAACTTCATATAAAAAAAACAGCTTCGAACAGCTGATGAGCTATTTATTTACAGCCATGCTCCGGTTTTCACTTAATTTTGCGAATTGCGATTTGAGCAAATTCGTACGATTTCAATTTAGTGTGCTCCGAATTTCGTCAGTTTTTGATATCGATAATGTTTCATTTCCAAACCGGTTTGTGTCATGTGTCATAACAAAAACAGCTGATGAGCGCCATTTCAGATTTGTAAAGTTTGTTTTGCAATAATTCCAAGTGAAATTAAAATGCATTTCTGATTTGCCATTGCCTGCTTTGAGGAAAAACGACGCCGTAAAATTCTTCAGCTAAGACGCAGACATCATTTACGGAAAAATATGTCAGTACTTTGTCAGATGAACGGTAAGTCATGTGTGCATAAAAATATGAACTTTATTTTAAATCAAAAGCTCATTGTTTTTAGGTTCTGGCAATCATTTCGATTGGATAAACAAACATTTTTAATAATTTTATCCAAAATACGAGCAGATCTCAAATCATCCCGAATAGCGCAGTCAATTCAACTAGCAGCAGTGCTGCGGTATCTTGCCACTGGCTCTTACCAGTTGTCTGTTGCAAAGGATCACCATATAAACATGGGCAGGAGTACATTTGGGAATATACTTCACAACATTATTCAGTTGCTGGAAAGGACAGTATGCGCAGAGGAAATAAATTTGCAAATGACACCAGGAGAAATTCAGAAATCGCGGGACTACTTTTACTCCAAATACCAACTTCCTAGCATTATCGCATGTGTAGATGGAACTCACATTCAAATTAGAAAACCTACAACCGCATTTAATTCAACTGCCAACTTTGACCATTTGGCATCAATGGCAATCCGATCGCCCTTGGCAAATACCCTGGCCAAATCAGGGTTATTTCTCATAAACTTGAGAATGATTTCATCCTGATTCGCATTCTTATGCTTGCCCCTACAATTAATGGAATAATAATATTCAAAATGAATAAAATTAGACAGGCAAATTTAAATTATAACGAAACTTATATGTTTCGCTTGTTTCAATAATAAACACTCTTTAGAAACAGCTGACGGAGTTGCCAACGATCGTAATCATCATTTTGCAACCATGCCGCTCACATTTTTACTATTAAAAAAATTGCTTGTAGTTCTGTGTGGTATTTACTTAAATAATTTAAAACCATAATTAACCCACAACTAAAAATCATCAAGCTTGTATGTGAAGTTTAAGCATTGTTTCGTATCTTTTTACGTTCCGCTGATTACTTGGGCAACTCTAGCAATTCTATCGGTTATCGATAGTTATGTATCGATATATACCATAGCCAAAACGCAATTTGTTGTTGTCTAAAGGTATTTTGCTGCTCGTGCAATTTTGGGAGGGCTAGGAAAAAAATTGTTTAACACAAGAGTTCAATCCAAACTGTATAAAAGAGTCGACAAATACAATCTTAAAGAATCAAAGAATGATCAAAAAATTGATTCATAGGATGGCAGCTCTTAACTGTAGCAATATTTTCCATTTACTTTTCATTTCACGGACTCAGACGTCGCCGGTTTTAAAAAGGCGAAATTTTGCGATTTGCGAATTTCGGAGCAACTACTTTTGCGATTTGGCGACCAAATCGTAAAATTTTTGCGAAAGCGAAAATGGGAGCATGGCTGTTAGTCTCATTTAATTTGTTGATTTCCAGGAGAGAAACTAAATAATCGTAGCGTTGCCACAGCGATAGCTTGTGTGGATTGCAAGCACTGTCGGTTTGCTAAACTAAATTGAAAATAAATAACTTGCAGCACATTTTTCCGGACAACATCGATCAAATTGGAAGCAAAAGCGAGGCGCAACAAATAAGTAACAAAAATAATAAATATGTTAGCACATAAATTAGCACTCTTTTTCATTAGTTTTTCATATTTTTTAATTTTAAGTGCCTTCAGACTTTCTCTATCAAGGATCACGAAGTCGCGCACACTTATATCATATTACTTGGAAAGCTGTGACGGGATTTTAAAATTGTTTGAACTTTAATTTGATAAAACATTTTGAATTAAAGCGGCTGACAAATCAGTATGACCCCACCATTTAACTGCCGCATTGGGTATTTTTTAGGGTATTTTAAATTTTTGTGGTCTCACTATAGCTTACAATCCACTTAACATAAATAACTGGCAATTTCGTGACATAAATTTTTGTTTGTTCTGGAAATAGGCCTTTACACTCGAAATATTAACACAAAGAAAAGATACGGTCTGTAAAAAATTTTTATTTTCACACGTGTTACTAAAAATTTTTTTCATAAAGGGCGGGTCCATGGGTACGGAAACGGCCTCGAAATTAAAAACTCTATATAAAAACGAGAGCGTAAGTCGGCTCTAACCGACTTCGATATACCCGTTACTCAAGGAAACAAACGTTGAATAGCCTTCCTGTATGCCTGAGGTATGCCACAGCCGAAAAGTATGCAACATTTTTTAGCTCGGCTATTTATCATCCGATCATGATAGGGCTTAAAGATGTTGCGAATATAAATCTAAGTTTTAAATTTAAGATCGATTTCTCAAAAATTGTGGGAGTTATTCAACATTTTTTATTTCGGGGGCGTGGGTGGGCATGGTAAACATTTGAAATAAACTTGATCTGCGTGCAGACAATAGGACTCTACATTTCAAAATTGGTTGCTCTAGCTCTTCTAGTCTCTGAGATCTAGGTGTTCATACAGACAGACGGACGGACGGACAGACGGACATGGCTATATCGACTCGGCTGTTGATGCTGATCAAGAATATATATACTTTATATGATAGGGAATGATTCCTTCTGCCTGTTACATACAATTGCACGACTTTATTATACCCTTTTCCTCTACGAGTAACGGGTATAAAAACTGTTAAGGAATTTTTTCGTGTGGCCGTTTCATATTCGGTTTCTACCAATCGCAAAAAATGCTTACGTTTGCCACTACGTTGTGTTCAAAGTTAGCATCGCCTTTAAGTGCTGTTAACGCCTCTTTATTGCCGTGACGTGAGCAAAATAGGATTCGATTCTAATTTGTGCGAAAACCCTCCAGAGAACACCGGCAGAACGGAGCACGGTCTGCAACATCATGTGGCGTCTCCTGTCACCACAAATCATAAGCGAAGAGCTTAAAATCTATTTGGCCAGCATTCAAACACTTCACACCCAGCGAACTGCTGGCCTCCTATCAAGCGGTAGTATAGCGGACAGTGCAGCCTCAATTGACCCCCTGAAGGTGAACGAGCAAAAGCGGATCGGGCAACGAGGATGTGCCCTACATCAGTGCCAATTATATCAAGGTAAGAAATGGGCGAACCAAACTTCAACTTTATAAATCACTCCCATTTCTTAACGTCTTCCTGACAGGGCCCCGACTACGTGGCCAAGTGTTATGTGACCACCCAGGGACCACTGCCCAATACCATTTTCGAGTTCAGCGGAGCTATATACGCCGCCAAGTCACACATGCTACAGCAGTACATCCAGAAGATCATCATGCTGCTCTGATAAACTGTACGGAGGCATATCGGCAGAAATACGCGAATTACTTTCCAATGGAAATGAACGAAATCTTTGCCGTGGCAGCCAAGTGCGAGGTGTTCGTTAAGTGCCGCTGCTTGGGACTACATCGAACTGCATTTAATGCCATTGATTGTGCCAGACACAATTTTAAGGAAAATGTCTGAAGAGGCAGCTACCAACGTTCACTGCGCTAATACTGCAGATTGTCAAAATAATAAGAACAATAAGAACAATTAATTTCTTATTAATTTCATTTAATAAAAAAATATATTAAAATAGCACATTAAATATGTTATATTCATAAGCCTGCAGTTGTTTATAAGTTCGCGGGCATATTTAACAGCGCCAGAGCAGTGCATGGTTTCTTTGAATCGTTTATCGACAGAGTAAATTGTGTTATCGTGCTATTAACATAGGCTTAGCAGACTCTGTTAAGAATCTGCGGAAGATCAACTTTTTCACAAAACATTTTTTGGCTACAGGGCGGTATCCACGGGTCGCCGTTTGTGACACACTCGGCCTGCGGCCCGCTGCCGTCGACCGTCTCACGTACACACCAGAGAACTGCAATGCGTAGTAATTATACTCTGTACCAATGGTACACAGAGTATATTAAGTTTGTGCAAAAGCATGTAACAGAGAGAAGGAATCGTTTCCGACCCTATAAAGTATATATATTCTTGATCAGCATCAACAGCCGATTCGATATAGCCATGTCCGTCTGTCCGTCTGTCTGTCTGTCTGTCTGTCTGTCTGTCTGTCTGTCTGTCTGTCTGTCCGTCTATCCGACCGTCAGTATGAACGAAGAGATCTCAAAGATGGTAAGAGATAGAGGTTTGACATGTATGGGACATATATTTCTTATACTTGCAGGCAGATGAAGTTTATTTTCAATTTTTGATACGCACCCTCCCGCCCCCGCAATTTGGGAAAAACTTGTATCTTCTACAGTTTTGATGATAGATGGTTCGTACCTTCTGGAGATATCTAGTAATCAAGTTATTTATCGATTTGCTGAAGGAATGATAAAGATCGGATGAACGATACTCAATATGCAGTCAGCAGGCCGCGAGTGTGTTTGTATGTGTTTCTCAATTGACTTGTTTTATTTATTTATTTATTTAAGTTTGACAAAGTTCTGTCAACATTGCAGGGGTCGCTTAAAAAAATGACAAAATTATTTCTTACATCTAACACAGAAGAGTGAGCAGAGAATAGATGGTAATACACATTATAGTTAAGACTCAAATTTCGGAAAGGTTCATAGTTAGCAAAATTTGTTAGGCAAGTCTGTAGATAGATCGAAGAGAAATTTCTGGTAAAATGCAAAGGAACAGCAAGATTTATTTGGCTTAACAGAGCGAAAGAGTCAATATCACCTGATAAGAGTTTGTGAATGAAAAGCACACAATGGCACGTACGGTGGTTCTCAAGAGATGGAAGATCGATTAAGAGTAGTCGATGCTCGTAAGATGGAAGATGGATGGTGCGATCCCAGTTGAGGCCACGGAGGCCAAAAATTAAAAACTGTTTTTGAACCGATTCAAGTTGGTCCTGATATTTTTGGTAATGCGGTGACCAAACACACGACCCATATTCAAGTATTGGCCGAACTAGAGAGACGTATAAATGTTTAGTGAGATACGGATCGTTAAATTCCTTGGACCATCTTTTGATAAACCCAAGAACACCCATAGCTTTATTAGAGATGACAGAGATATGTCTATTAAAGCTTAACTTGGGGACAAAGCGGACGCCTAAATCATCAACCTCGTAAATGCGTTCAAGAGGATTGTCATCAATCGAAAAGTCGTATAAATACGGCTGTGTTCGATGAAAAGTCATACATTTACACTTTTCAGCGTTTAGTGGGAGGGAATTAACCGAACACCATGTATGCAGAGAGTTTAAGTCCAATTGAAGAAAAAGAGGTGACAACGGGTCCTTATAGGACAAGCAGAGTTTTAGGTCATAAGCGCACATCAAAGCATGCGAATGAAGCAGGACGTGAGGGATGCCATTATGAACAGATTAGAAAGTAGAGGTCCAAGATGACTACCCTGAGATACCCCAGAGAGTACGCTGATGGATTCAGAAAGCGACGAATTAAAACGGACACGCTGGGAACGGTGTGTCAAATAAGCCTTTATCCAATTAAGAAGGTTTAGAAGAAAACCAAGCAGTTTCAATTTGTGAAGGAGGAGATGATCATGATTGACAGAGTCAAAAGCCTTGCTTAAATCAGAATAAATTACATCTGTCTGCAGTTTATTAATAAAACCCCTATTCACAGTAGAAGTAAACTCAAACAGGTTTGTAGAAACAGAGCGCTTTTTCATAAAGCCGTGCTGAGATTGCGAAATAATTGAGCGACAAGAGCACGTAGTACGCATTTACGCACGTAGTGCGCATTTTTTAAAATACGCATATGTACGCATACGCATTAGAAATAGTAGGCTACGCATACGCACACTACGCATCAGAAAAAAAAATGAGTATACGTAGTACGTAGACGCAAAAGTTGAAATACGCATACGTTCTCTGAAGCACTATGAAAAGTACGCACTAAATACGTACTCAAACTGAGCAGTAGGCATTTTCAAAATGCTTCATTTTTACTTTATTTATGCGTACTTCGAAATTTCTATAGGAAATCTAAGTTACATTGTTAAATATTTTTTTGGTTTTACTTAGCAATATTCTTAGTTAGTTAGTTTATCTTGTAATGAGTTAATTTTAGCCACGCAGGTATTTGCGTGAACAGTAATCTCGACATTATTTTATAACTATTATTATTGCTATTAGTTTTATATGGGCAACTTCCGCGTGACGAACGCTACTTTCGTACTCGTTTTTGGATTAAAATATAAACATATTTTTGTTTATTAAAGATATACCTTCAACTTCTACACAGTGTTTAGTGAGATTGAAGTGTACTTTCGAATGGCATAAAACATAATTAAAAAAAAGGTTGCGAAAGACTGTGGAATTAGACCGCGTGAATTTAAGCCGCGGTGCATTTTGCATGGCGGACTTGTTTCATTTTTCAAAATGAATTTAGACCGCCATAACAAAATGAACTTAGAGCGCGCGGTTCGCCGCAAGCAAAATATTAAAAAAAACGCGCGATTTAAAAAAAAAAAATGTTGTCTACGGCGGGTGTGGAAATGAATTTAAAAGAAAGATGAATGTTAGAGGATCCTAAAAAAAAAATTTGCAGCAAAAATATTTGGCCGGTTTTTAATTATGAACGTGAATCCTTTTTGACGCACGCTACATTTTTCCATAATTTTACTTATCTGTTTTATATTATAATGCAAAACCAAACTTACTGTTAATTGCAATCACATGGTTTCTTATGGTTTCGTATGCATTCTTTTTTTACCCTGTGTACTCTCAGAAAGATTTTAGATTGCAAAAGTTTTATCAAAAAACATATGCAATATTAATGTCAAAATGAGAAAAATTGCGCTATCGCGGCAGTGAAACCGAAACGAAAATTTTCAAACGGGCTATGAATAAATTTAAGATTGGCTTAAATTAATTCAATTTAATTGTTTCCCTATGAAAATATGAGAAAACATAGTGTTTTTTACCACTTTTGATTGGTTGGTTTTGGTGAACTGTTTTTGGCAGTTGCCTCTATATATTATAGCATTTAAACATCGGCCGCAAATTATTATAGCATGTTTACAACATCCATTAAGGGCCAAGCCGAGATTTAATTTATTATGGCAGCTGCAAATTGCACAAGTTTAGAAGATTTTGCTCCAGAGATATTTGGGTAATCTTGTCTTGACCAAGGTTCGTTTATATTTTTATACCTATTGACTACTAAAACTATATCTATACTATTTATTATTAATAAATTTTGAATAAAAAGTGCGGATACGCATTTGATTTGCGTATATCTAGTATTTGCACAGAAATTAAGCGTAGTGTGCGTATGCCTCAAATATTAAAACGTAGTGGGCGTACTTTTGAAGTATACGTCAGCGTAGTTGAAATACGCATGCGCACTATGAAGTACGTCAGATGAACATCTAATATCGACCAAATTTTGCGAATCTTTTTGAAAACATATCAACAAACAACAAAACATATTAACAATCGCCAAGTTTAAGATCGATAAAATTGAAAACAAAAAAGTTTTTCTCACTAAGACTCATTTTCCGACCGATAAGTCCAATGGCAGCCTGAAGATATACATAGTCATCTGATTTCGACCAAATTTTTCAAATTAGTTTGAAAGCGTTTATTAATAATCACCAACCGTAAGATCGATTTACTTGAAAACAAAAAAAAATTTTCACTAAGACCCATTTTTCGACCGATCGGTCCTATGGCAGCTATAAGATATAGTCATTCGATTTTGACCAAAGTTTGCAAATCTGTTTGAAAGCATATAATATTAATAATGACCGTGTTTGAGAACGCTAACATTAAGAACAAACAAGTTTTTCTCACTAAGACCCAATATTCGACCGATAGTTCCTATGGCAGCTATAAGATATAGTCATCCGATCCGATCGGTTCCGACATATTAGCAGCGTGCAGTAAAAAGGAGAGTCTGCGCAAGATTTCAGCTCAATAGCTTTAAAACTAAAAGACTAGTTTGAGTAGAAACAGATAAACGGACAGATGGATGGACGGACAGACGGACGGACAAAGCTCAATCGACTCAGCTCATCGCCCTGATCAAGAATATATATAGTTTATGGGGTCGGAAATGAATATTTCTATGCGTTGCAAACTTCAGGCCAAAATTATAATACCCTTTGCAAGGGTATAAAAACGGCCAGAGTATGTTATAGTCGGGCTTGACCGACTTTCTTTCTTGTTTTTTTTACAGATGTCAGCAGAAATAATTTACACGCGTGTTAGTAACACGTGTTAGTAAAATGAAAAAAATTATTTTTTTCTTATGAAAAAAATTGTTAGTAACACGTGTGAAAATACAAAATTTTTTCATTGATGTTTATTATCATGGCAGGAAAAATCTTTTGAGCATTTTACGAACCGTGCTATTTCGCTCGCTTTTGTGCCTTCCCCCCTCATCCATAAGCGTTTTTTGACATTTCTTCTATCCCAGCGGACCAAACGCTCGCAAACGATATCGCAAATGAGTGAATTGCGATACTTAACCCGACAAAACTCTTGCAATCGGATCGGGAAAAGATAGAAATATGATTCATTTGTCGTTCAGTTTGTGGCATTGAAAGTTTCGTTTACGATAGTCGCAAGAATTAGGGTTAGCGAGAGTTTTGCGATACCTTTGCAATATTTCAAGTTGAATAAAATATTTACTATGATACGTTTTTGATTTCAAATATGCGCAAAAAGTATATTAGTTTTGAGCCCGTAGCAATATCCAAAAAGTATGGCAAAAGATATCGCTAAAGACTCGCAAGAAATAGCGTTTGCGAGACTTTTACTTGTCTCATTCCAATATTGTCCCATATGAAAAATTTAATTTTAATGCTCTTCTTTGACAGTTTGTATAAGTACTTTGACAATCTAAAAATTATAGATATAAGTCATTTCTTTTGCCCCTAAAATAACTATAACTAATTAAATATATAAAAAATTTAAATTTATATTTATTTTTTGAGTCGGATTTCTGCAGTATAAATATCAATTTTAATTTGTGAACAATCAATTTATAATAGTAACACTTATTCCACCTAGCACATTTTTTTTGTTTACTTAAGCGATAGACTCTCGCGCACGCGTCTGCAACCTTTGGCAATCCAAAGGAAAAAAAGAATTCAAAAATTAGTTAACTTCGGCTTCACTTCATAAGACAAAATAAACACATTCACTCGTGAATTGGATCTGACTTACTCTCTCTCTTGTATTCGGGATTTTTTTTTGCAAAAGGAAGACACGAGCCAGCTGTTACTCTGCTGCCGTCGGAGTACGAGCACGGCACTCGAATTATTATCGCACATCCCTCGCAGGAAAGCTCGAATGCGAGTGCTTTGCGATCAATAAATTTTCCCGCTGGAAACAAAATTATTGCCGTGTTGCTGATAGTCTCAAGGACGCAAAACATAACACCCACACTAAAAAAAGTTTTCGTTAGCTTTTTATTGCTTTTATAAGATATCCCTTCTAGAGGCGATTCGGGAAAAAAACAAGAAAGAAAGTCGGTCAAGCCCGACTATAACATACTCTGTACCCTTACACTCGCATTAAACTTGATCTGCCTGCAAGTATAAGAAATATATGTCCCATACATGTCAAACCTCTATCTCTTACCATCTCTGAGATCTCTTCGTTCATACGGACGGACGGACAGACAGACAGACGGACGGACGGACAGACGGAGAGACGGACATGGCTATATCGACTCGGCTGTTGGTGCTGATCAAGAATACATATACTTTATAGGGTCGGAAACGATTCCTTCTCCCTGGTACATACTTTTGCACAAACTTAATATACTCTATGTACCTTCGGTACAGAGTATAAGGTAAGTTTGAAAGTGGAACAACTCAAGACATATTTAAGTCCAAATAATTGCTTCAGTAGACATGGAACGACGACAAATGCATAAGCTATCAGCTCTTTCCGATGTGGAGATTGAACAATTTTTGAATTTGATTGATTTTGACATTGATACGGACGGAGAAGAAGAATTGGAGGACGATTTGACAGATGATGTTTGTGAGGCAGCGTTTTCTGTCAATGAGGAAGATCAAGAAGCGACTGAAAGAGCGGTAAATATTACGGATTCTATGTTGGCTTCAGAGATTTGTGTAACTTCAAGCGGAAGTCCTATTCCGTTGGCGAAATTGTTGTCACCCTCAACTTCGAGTGCATCGAATTCACCTCAAACGCAAACGCAAAGCGCCTGCTGAGTATGATATTGCTCATGCTGAAGAAAGCACAATAATATAGGCAGCAATTTTTAGGAATTGTTTGGGCTATAGATCCAAAATCACCGCTTTTCAAAAAGATGTTGTGGCGCCAAAAGAACTTAGTCATGGATAAATCTGCAATTTCCTTTACTGAGCCTGACCTCGGAGTTCTTAAAAAACTTGATACGCTATCAAGTGTTTTGAATATTTTTTGAATGATACTATCATTGATCTTATTACGCAGCAAACCAATTTGTAAGCTGCCCAAAAAGCTGTCAATACTTCGTTTTCAACAACCAATTGGGAAATTCAGTTTTTCGCTACCCAAATGTTCGTTCATATTGGGGTGAGTACGCTTTTGGAACTGTTCAGAACACAATGTCAAAAAATCGCTTTGAAAAAATACGAAGCAATTTGCATTTCAACCATAATAGTAAGTTGCCCTCCAAGGATTCTGGTGACCACGATCCTTTTTACAAAATACGGCCTATCGTGAATCACTTCAATGAGAAGTTTCTGTCAGTTCCAATTAGCCAACGCTTATGTGTGGATGAACAAATGTGTGCAACGAAGATGAAGACCTTTCTTCGACAATATTCACCAGACAAACCACACAAATGTGGAGTGAAATTCTTCAATTTGTGTGGCTCCTCTGGCCTTACAGGGGCACAAAGCCTTTCCTGAATGAAACGAACTCAAAAGGTCAGGTTTTACGTTTTTTTCGCTCTGAAAAAAGTACGTTGACATAGATTGCCCCAATGTAATCCACGAATATAACAGCAACATGGGTGGTGCCGACTTAATGGACGGACTTATTGGTCGATATGAAATTCAAGTAAAGAGCAACAAGTACACAAATCGACTATTCACACATATGCTTGATTTAGCCCGAATAAGAATTAGAATAAACCAGCCCGACGCTAATAATGCAAAATCTTCTTCTTTTTTCTTCTTTATTGGCCCGATGTTGCATCACAACCGCTTCACGGTCTTGGCCTCTGCAACGAATGCCCTCCACTCGCTTCTGCATTGTGCGAGCTGGCACCAGTTGTTCACACCAAGGTTGGAAATGTCTTTCCGCACTTGATCATCCCATCTTAGTGGTGGGCGACCCCTCCTGCGTTGTCCTCCAAAGTCAGCCGCCTTCGCTTTGTACATCTTTTTTACTGGAGCTTCTTCATCCATCCGCATTACTTGTCCTAACTAGCGCAGCCGCTGTTGCTTTATGCGCTTGACTAGACTAATGTCCTTATAGCGCTCATACAGTTCGTGATTCATTCGAATGCGGTATCCATCGCCAACTTTTAAAGGTCCATAGATCCTCATCCGCTGCTGTCATTGTCCATGCTTCTGCGCCGTATTGTAGGACTGGGATGATGAGCGACTTGTATAGCTCTATTTTTGTTCTTCGAGAAAAGGCTCTGCTTTTGAACTCCTTACTGAACCCGTACCCAGCTAGCATTTGGAAGATCATTAGGTGATTCCTCACCTTGGTAAGTCTTTTTCGAGCCCATTTGATGATTAAAAAGAGATTAATTTCATGTGCGAAATAAGGAAGACTCGAAAATGACTCGTGCATTTGCTAAAAATGTGATTCATTACAAAACGACTCGAAAAGATTTGCAAATGACTCGAAAATGAGTCGAAACTGATCAGAAAAACGGGTCAAAAACGACTCTTCTTGAAGAATCGCGGCTAGGGTACCATTTTCTCCTGACAAAAGTATCATTTATGATCAGAAAACGAGCGCATTTATGACTCTTTTAATCAGGCTGAGGACTCGAAAAAGAATCGAGTGTGATCAGAAATTTCATAAAATGCTTGCTGGGTAGTAGCATCGGTTTCCAAGAGTAATTCTTCTTCGGATCTCCAGGCTGATGTTGTTGTCGCCGGTAATCATCGTCCCGAGGTAGACAAAATCCTCTACAACCTCAAAGTTGTCCAAGACGCGTAGACTTCTTGTCCGTGGATACTAGGTACTTTGTCTTGTCCTCGTTTACCGCTAAGCCCATCAGTTTAGACTGCTTCTCAATCTCTGAAAACGCCCTGCTTACCGCCCGTTCGTTTTTGCCGATAATGTCAATATCATCGGCGTATGCGAGTAGCATTAGATCTTTATAAAGAAATGAGCTCGATCTGTTGGCATTTGGGCACTGGCCCAGTATATACTCCATCAGTAGATTAAAGAAGTCACACGATAGGATGTAACCCCGCCTAAAATCTCTCTTGGTATCAAATGGTTCAGAGAAGTTCCTTCCTCATCATGCAAAGTCGAACGTACTTTGCTGGTATACCAAAGGTAGACAGGGCGTCAAAGAACCTTGACCTTATCGGTGTGTCAAAGGCTGATTTATAATCAACAAAAAGATGGTTGGTTTTGATATTTCTCTCATAGGTCTTCTCCAGGGTTTGTCGTAATGTGAATATCTGGTCTGTGGTGGATTTACCAGGTCTGAAACCATACTGATAAGGTCCGATCAGTGTGCTAATAAGCGGCCTTAGACGTTCACAAATAATGCACGACAGAATCTTATATGCGATAGGAAGGAGACTGGTCCCACGGTAGTTGGCGCAAACTGCAGGGTCTCCTTTTTTAAAAAGTGGGCAAATTACACTTAGACTCTAATCTTCGGGCATGCTCTCATCGGACCATATTCTGCTGAGGTGCATGCACCTTACCAACTCCTCGCCTCCAGCCTTAAACAGTTCAGCTGGCAGGTCATCTGCTCCGGCTGATTTGTTGTTCTTAAGCCTTTTTATGACTACACAGACTTCGTGATGGTCCGGTGGGTCTATCTCTATGTTTTCGATTGGTGGCATCGCTTCTTCTCCAAAGGCTGTATTGTGTTCTTTGTCGCCTCCCAGCAGGTTGGCGAAATAGCTTCTCCATTTGTCTAGCGCCACTTGCGGATCTGTGACCAGATTTCCATTTTCGTCCTTGCATTGTGTGACTCCGGGTTTGAAACCTTCGGTAAGTCGTCTAATCTTTCGATAGAATTTTCGAGTCTCACCCATGCCGAATAGCATCTCGACTTCCTCACGCATGCGCCTTTCTCGCTCATTCTTTTTCCTTCTGAAAAGGCGCTTCTCCTCTCTCCTTTTCTTTCGGTATTGCTCTTTAACAGCCCGCGTTGCTCCCGACTGTCCGAGAGTTCTCCTGTAGGCAGCGTCTTTCTCTGCAGTAGCGTCGCGGCACTCCTCATCATATCAAGTCTGCTTTCGAGGGTGCTCGGCGTATCCGAGTATCTCCTTGGCAGCCGTACTCATGGAGTGTGATATATGATTCCACTGTTCGCTTACACCAGAAGGGAATGGTGAGATTTCCCTGAGCAGTTGGGTGAGTGTAGCTGAGTAGGCTTCAGAGGTCCGTTGTGATTGCAGCTTATCGACATTTAGCTTTCGACTTGTACTAGTACGTGAGGCATGTGCCACACTGAGCGGCGTGCGTACTTTGGCTGCAACAAGGTGATGATCCGAGTCTATGTTGGCACCGCGAATCGCACGCACGTCTAGAACACTCGATGAGTGCCTTCCGTCGATCACAACATTGCCCAATCCATCGCATTTCCTGAAGTGCGGTAACGTCCGATGAATATTTCTCAAGGACATTCACCAAGTGGATATCAGCACGTTCTCTGTTGAGGGTGCGAACATTCCAGGTGCATATCCTCAAATCGTGGTCCTTAAAACGTTTGCGTGGGTCGTCGTCAGAGGCCGTCGCAGTTTTCATTGGTGGAGTTTTTTTGACGGCGGTGGGTACCAAACTCGACGCACCAACCCTATATATTGTACGCTGTAGGGAGGGCTCGCCGCTCACGTAAGCCAGAAGCATTCTGCTTACAGTGGTCACCAACGAGGAGGTGTGAGTCGACTTGAGACGCAGTAAGCCAGGATCGCGCTGGGTTCGCCAAGTTGAACCGATCAGCCGCTTTACCTCACTACATACGCCCCCATTAGGTCCAGAAAAACAATGGCTAGAAATACACATTTAAATACGCATATTAGCGACTGAATAAAGGCGATTGCCTTTTTACAATTTATAAATTTGCAAGTACAACAACACTACAACAAAACACACACAAGCAATTCACTTTTTATTCACTTTTACCGTTTACATTTTTTTTTAGGCACCGCACTTTTTATACTCTGTACCGAAGGTACATGAGTATATTAAGTTTGTGCAAAAGTATGTAACAGGGAGAAGGAATCGTTTCCGACCATATAAAGTATATATATTCTTGATCAGCATCAACAGCCGAGTCGATATAGACATGTCCGTTTGTCCGTCTGTCTGTCCGTATGAACGAAGAGATCTCAGAGATGGTAAGAGATGGAGGTTTGACATGTATGGGACATATATTTCTTATACTTGCAGGCAGATCAAGTTTATTTTCAATTTTTGCCACGCCCCCTCCCGCCCCCGCAATTTGGAAAAAACTTCATATCTCCTACAGTTTTGGAGATAGATCGTTCGTTCCTTCTAGAGATACCTTGTAAACAAAATTATTTATCGATTTGCCGAAGGAATGATAAAGATCGGATGAACGATACTCAAGTTATGGGCAAAAAACGGCCACTTATCTTCCTGATCTTATTTTTTTCTGTGTGTGGGAAGTAGTTGTTGTGGAAACATCGATAGTGGGCACCATCGATAGTTTGAACATCGATAGTATTCCACTAGTATCGATAGTACTAACGAAAAAATTTGGTTCAAAAATTTGTCCATTGTCATTCTGCCGAACTATTGCCAAAACCAACATTCTAAATTAACATGTAATCAAATATATAAATATGACAAGTTAAATTAACTAAAATCTTATTCTTGCGTTGTTACAATATAAAGTTTCTCCGATACATCGATAGCGGGTCACAAGAATCTAGGGTTGGCCAAATACACAAACATCGATGGTATCGATAGAGCAAACATCGATAGTATCGATAGAGCTATCGATGTTTTCGAAACAATAGTGGGAAGGGGTTATTAGATTTGATTTAGTTTTCCGTGTTCGTGGGATTGGTCTCTTCGTTGAAAAATTCAGCACTCTTGGTGTTTGCTGCATTCTAACTAAAACTATCTACAAACGCTATCCATATTTCCTTAGTATTTGGGTTGTCCTGATTCATCAGTTATCAGTTTTTCCACATCACCCTCAGTTTCGAAGATATAAATAGCTATTCATTTTGATTGCATATATGGATTTCGATTGTCTACGAGCCTGTTTCAAAGAAAAGATAGATCAGCGGTCTAATTAGGCAGGCATTTTCAAGTTAATTTGCCTAAGCGAATTTATTATAAGATTTCAACAAGTTTACTCGATGACAACGGACAATGGAGCGAATGTAGACAAGACTTAAAAGCTCCTCTTTGCTTATAAAGTAGTGGAAATAGACCTGAATGAGGACGGTGACTTTTCGAAGAAGTTTATCGCGCGCATTTCACTGCGTAGCGCATACTTTACAGTTCGCATCTTGGGAAGTAATATAAAACATGTAGAAAAGTTCATTAAGCCAGAGCGTAATATTTTCTGTCATAGCTTTAATATAACTGACATCTTTTATATGTGGAGCCGCTGTGGTGCCATACAAACTGTGTGAAATCCTGACCATTGAACTAAATTATGATTTCATGTAACTCCACTAGCGTTCATCTGATCGTTCCGAAACTTGGTGAATCGATACAAAATAGTCTCTCAGTTTTAAAGCTGTCCAGCGGATGGGACGACGATAGGCCTGAAAATGGGTTTTGCAAGAAAAGTTTTTTTTATTTATTTTATAGTTGGCGTTCTTGAACTCTGTTATGAAAAAAAAAACATTTGCAAGGGTATAAAAACTTCGGCACAGACGAAGTTAGCTTAGTCTTCTCGCTTTTGAATTATTTTCTTTTTCTTTTACGGTATCTTTATAGTGGTTACTCATATTACATAATACAAAGGCACTCGCTTGTGATTGAACTCATTGGTTATTCTTGTAGCAGATACATTTTCTCACTTGCTGTCATGGTCGGCTAATAAAATACTTCCGGGGTATTTAGTAGCAAGTAAATGTGTTTGTCATGAAAATCGAAACGAAGGCAAACACAATTTAAGTAAGATGAAACCATTTATCATGACACAAGCCTGTTGACACGTTAAAATCAGCCCAGTGTCAGCATTGGGTTATGAAATAAGTACTTTAGGCTTAGCAATGCGTACTGAGAGCTTTGCGCAAGATTTCAGCAGGTTTCTGAAAGCAACACGCTATTGGTAAGCACGTCAACACTTCTGCGTAAAATTTCAAACCATTATCTATTACCATCTCTGAGAACAGTTTGTTCATACGGACATGGCTTTAGCGACTCGGCTTTTTATGCTGTAAATGAATAAATCATTTCAGATCGATTCACAAATCAATCACAACCTGATTGAAAAAGCAATGAATGCAATCTTTAGATTTTAAAACATTCAGATTTCAATCTGAATGAATTCATTGATGATTGCTTTATGGTGATTTTAAATTCTTTTGGAGGAATCATATTATATTAAATTTTATTTTGATTGCATGCATTTGATTCAAATCAAAACGATTTTACTCTATTGAATTCATTGTTGACTTAAGCCTTATAAGAGCAATTTTTGATTTAAGTCTGATAATTGCAATCATATATGAAATTAAATTATTGAAATATTATCAAAAATTATTGCAATTATCTGATTAAAAACAAAAATGATTGCTATTATCAGATTTAAATCATGAATGAATTCAATGGCGTGAATGAAATCAAAATATAGTTCTATAATATTCTTCAAAAGAATTATGTATCACAATAAAGCATTCTTCAATGCAATCACGAAGTAAAGAAATCACTTCGAACTTAAAACAAAAATGATTTAAGTCTTTTAATGCTCTGAAGAATATAGAAGACGTTAAGATACTGTCAAAGTTTAAGTAAAAATGTTCACAGGCGTGTGAATTAAACTTTGATGCCACCTCGTGTGGCTATGACCAGTTCGAACTATGACTTGCCATCCATTGGCCAATAACACAAACTACACCAAATAGAATAGCTTAAGTTTGTTATCCAGACAAATAGGATACAACGATTACTAAACGACGTAATATAAACTATACTAAGAGCAAAGAGCTAAGAGCTAATTATTTAAACGTGTTGTCTTGCCGCCGAAACTCTTGCCACTGTCTTTCTTCGAGATGGGCGACGCGCTCTCCCGATATCAAGCATGGTTATCGATCAATGAGCATCGATATGATAGTGGTGGCAGACAATAGCGGTCAATCAATGGCGGTCAATTCAAATTTCTCGAACTCGCAACATCCCGCCCACCGTAAAACGACTCCTAAGTTTTACCTAAAACATCCAAGACTGCTAGCTTCGAAACCGGGCGCTTGAGAATGCCGGTTGATGTCTGAACTTCAGCTAACCTTACATGACCATCCTTAGCAGTTATGGTTCTCACTATAATTCCCCTTTTAAAACACCCTCTGGACTGATTATCCTCACAAATAATAACCACGTCACCTTCAGTTATTGGCTTGGTGCGTACATGCCATTTCGTACGCCTCGTCAGAGTTGGCAAGTATTCTCGTATCTATCGACGCCAGAAGCAATTTTTTAATTGTTGAGCAATGCGATATTGTTTTCTAAGGCACAAATCACTATCGTCCCCTGGAGTTTGTAGAACCGAGCAGAAAATGATTCGGTGTAAGTGGCTCCGGATCATCTATATTTACTGGCAAGTGGGTCAATGGACGGCTATTTATTATGTTTTCGGCCTCGATTAGCAAGCTTCTTAAAGTCTCCACCTGTGGGGGTTTCTCTTTCAATGTTACAGCCAATATTCGCTTTGTAGTCCTCACCATGCGTTCCCAGCATCCTCCTGAGCTCGGATTGGAAGGGAAATTGAATTGCCATTCAATGCCTTTCTTCGATATTTCGGACTTGATGTAGTCCCAATCAAACAAATCTTTTGCTTTTCTTATTTCCTTGTCGGCACCAACGAAATTAGTTCCCATGTCCGACCTAATCTTTATAGGGATGCCTCTTCTGTTGACAAAATTCCTTATGCATAAGATGCATGCATCCGTGGACAAATCTGCAGCAAGTTCCATATGTACTGCTCTAACTGTCAGACATGTAAAAAGTGCTACCCATCTTTTTTCATGCCTACGTCCAATCGTGACCATAACTGGTCCAAAGTAATCCAATCCAACAAAAGAAAACGGCCGTTGAAATGGTGTCACTCTATCTTTTGGTAATTGTCCCATTAATGGGGGCACTGGTTTCGACA